>WHPZ01581465.1:0-13331 GCA_016617965.1 Macrosiphum rosae
TGTGTATGTTTCTCTGTAGTTTTTATACAATTTTAATGTGTAGATCATTTATCTGTGGCAAACGTGCTTTGGATATAATTATAAAAGTTATAACAGTGGGTATACTACACATAGGTATTTAAACAATAATGAACTATTGTATAACACACTATAGTATTTATCTTTAAAACATATTAATATTATTTTGTTTTTTGTTTAACCATAATATTTTTTGTGTAATATAATCAAAACTCATTGATTGAGTATAAAGTCAAGAGAAACCGATGAAGTAATTACTTTCTTGTGTCACTTTTAAGTGACTACATTTTTAATATATTTTTATCGTTTCTATATTAATTCGGTAGGTTGTCAAGTTAGTGTACATAAATTACATTTTTTTATAAGTCTTCAAAAAGATAATAAACAATGACTATTTGAAAAAACCTAAACGGGTATGACGTTACAAAAATTACTTTTTGTTTTGTGATATTAACCAAAGTTTGAATTGCAGTTGAAATTATAAAACGGGCGTAATTAATTTGAAAGTTTCCTAAAGTTAGAACGTCACTTTTGAACTCTCTGACAGAGCTCAAAGCTATGTGCTAGTGCTGTATCTCTGCTCCAGTATATAGTATTTGTTTCCGATCTCTGAATCCTACGATACAAAATGAAAATAAACTCATCTAAAAATGAGCGATTATTCCACAGATAACGAGTCCAGCGTGTACCGAACTCGAAGTGCAAGTTATGAATTGGTTTGGGAAAATCTTGGACTTGCCGAAAGAGTTCTTGAACGAGTCCGAAGGGCCCGGTGGTGGCGTACTTCAGGTATTTATAAAAACAAATAATTACCTATACCTTTGACAGTCTGTCGTATCTGTTTTGGGCCAACGAAAATAATGTGATCTCGGCCACACAATAATAATAATAAAAATAATAATATATATTCTTCTGATTCACGCAGGGCAGCGCCAGCGAAGCCACGTTCGTGTGCCTGTTGGCAGCCAAAGACCGCACGACGAAGAGGATCAAAGCACTCGACCCGAGCATGACCGACGGTGAGATCAAGGCGAAACTGGTGGCTTACACTTCCGGTAAGTTTTTACGGGAAACACCACCTGTTATAAAAATCGATCGATAATATTAAAATACGCGAGTAGGACGATTGACGGAGTTTGTATCGATTCCGAAGGCTGCTATTAATTGTTCGTCTCGATATTGATATTGAAAACGATGCCCATATTTTTGGATTACATTTAGAAGATTCATCAATGACGTTTAGCACTTAATTTTTTTGCTCCTCGTCATACATTTTTAATAAAAGTGTTTACTTAACAAAATACAAAGCCGTACAAGGCAAAAAATTTTTTTGGGGGGTGGGGGTTGGTTAGTATTAATATGTTTATTGATAAAAATAAAATTATTTGCAATAGCATTTAAAATATCCTTTTAAAAAATAATTTCAGGGGGGGGGGGTCTGAACCATAAACCCATTCCTGGTTACGGCCTTAGTTATATATGAGCCAGCGAAATCAAAATATATTTTTTTAAATTTCGGCGGAGTCGATACACGGCCGATCATAATCGATTAGGCACGGTTATTTGTCTTTTTTTTATACAACCCACCGTGCCTATATAAATATAGATCAGTCCAATTCGAGTGTGGAAAAAGCCGGTCTCTTGGGATCGATGCCGATGCGTATGCTCAAGGCGGACGAGAACGGTAGGATGACCGGACCCATACTGGCCGAAGCTATGGCCGAAGACATCGCCCGAGGGTTGATACCATGTTACGTGGTCGCCACGTTGGGCACCACTGCCACTTGCGCGTTCGACTGTCTGGAGGAGCTTGGCCCCATCTGCAACGAAAACAATATTTGGCTGCACGTCGACGCTGCTTACGCAGGTACATGAGCTGTTATTGCTGGATACCTTACCTAGTGTTGTACTTTATAATATAATATGTGTTTTACGCAAAAGCCAAAAGGTATAGATACGAGTAGGTAATATTAAAAATGCATGCAAAAGAAAATGTGTTCTATAGTATATGTTTCATTTAGTAGGCACGTACAAAATACGAAAATTCGAAAACACAATTTAATATGATATAAAATGATTAGAATCAGCTTTAAAATGTCTATAATTTATAATTCATCAAGTTTTAGATGAGTAAAACTATTAAAATAGATTTTTTCATCAAATAAAATATGATTTTTTGTAGTCTGCAATATTACTTTGTCGTCTTACACTTTTAGTTTTAACCTACGAATTTATTTAGAATAAAAAATAAATTATTTATCAATCAATCAATCAATAAAACCGATGCATTCCGGATTAACCGTATTTTCGTACTAGCAATGTACGGGATCGCGAGACTTCATTGTAATATTATATTATATTATGTAAATGCAAATTTCAATATTATATTGTTGTCCGCATTAACATCTTTATTGTTACCTTACTCATCGTGCTTTTATATATACGATATGCCTAGAATGCCAGATCAGCAGACGCAGTGGCGTATTTAAGGTGATTTATCGGGGAGGTGGCCAACATTTATTGAATTATTAACTTTACTAATATTTTATTTATATTGAGTTCAGAAATGTGATATAAATTATATTGAATCGATATGGCATATCAATATTTTTTCCGGTTATTTTATTTTATTGTCCTATAATGGCGTTCGTACCCAATGTGTTAATTATTATTTAATTTATTTGAATAAATAAGTATTTAGTATTTACGTTATTCAGTAATCACCTGGTACAGTGGTGGACGGTGGTACGTACAGAACGACGGTACTACGGTAGACAAAAAAATGAATGGCAAATTGACAAATAATACCATAATAGTATAATCATTGATTCTAAATACTAGTATTTATAATCAATGGTATTATTAAGAAGATGTCACATCCATATGTGTTGTCTCCATCTTACAAATGTACAGCAATCAAAAACTGCTTTGCTCGGGAAAATTAAAAAAACAAAAAAACAAAATGTTTAGAAGCAAATAACTTTTATTGTATTTATGTTATCTAAAATATGGGCAAGCTGATGCATAGATAATTTGCTATCTTATATGTTCACAAATTTTGGAGCCACTACTACAAACACAGAAAGATAAAAGTTGTCCCACGCAAAACAGTTTTTGGTATGTTGTTCATTTGTAAGACGGAGACAACACATGCGGGTGTGACATCCTCTTAATAATGAAAGTACCTACCTATAGTTCTTTAAACTTATAAACTGTAAACTAGATTAAAATATACTACAAACGTTCGTATTATTTCATATCGTTGGGGAAACTAAATTTTTTTTCAACTGTTATTTTTTTTTGCATTTTTATTAATCACTATAATTTCTGGTCCTATATCATCGTCAATAGGTGCTGCTTTTGTGTTGCCGGAATACAGACATCTGATGGCGGGAGTGCAATTCGCTGACTCGTTCGACGTCAACTTGCACAAGTGGCTCTTGGTGAACTTTGACTGTTCGGCCTTGTGGGTGAAGAACGCCACTTATTTGGTGGATGCGTTCAACGTGGACCGGGTGTACTTGAAGCACAGCTACCAGAGCCAGGACCCCCAAGTACCAGATTACAGAGTAAGGACTATAATGTTGCATATTAATGGAAAAAATTAATTATATTTATATCGTGTACATTACGATGTATTGATAAGTAATGCAAATATAATATTATGTGTTGTGGTTAGAATTGTAAATAAATAATTATTACTATTGATAAATCATATCGCGAAAAGGATCTTATTCGATATGTAAATAAAAATAAATAGGTATAATAGGTCAATGGATATCTTATGACAATTTTTTTATAACTCTATATTGTATACCTATAATAATAATATTATGCATATTGTATTATACAATATTATAATTATAATATTTGATAATTCAGCTGTATGTAAGATATCTTCAATGAAAACTAACAAACTTATTGGTCATTATTGTTTGAACCGTTGTAACGATTACTTTTTCTCTTAAAATGTTATCACTAGATAACAGCATATATTTTTAATTAACTTTATTGTGGTTTTTTTTTGAAAATTAAATCATGTTAATATTAGGAATCGTATTGCATTCTTGTGTTTTCAGCATTATAACATTAAATCTTTATAAAAAACGGGAGAATATTTTTTTTATAATTTTTTCGTTTCATTTTTGAATACCTACAATTATAATATAACATATAGGTATTTTTTTAAATAAAAATAGTGTATAGGAAGAAATAATAAATCGTAATTTATCTTTATTTTCATTGTCCTCTTGGTTGTTTGTTTTAATTTTATTATTTATATAATATACTCGGTCAAATTACCGTCATATATCACCGAAATGTTTTGATATTACAGCATTGGCAAATACCATTGGGACGGAGGTTCAGATCGATGAAAATGTGGTTCGTGTTGAGGCTGTACGGCGTGGAGGGTCTACAGGCACATATCAAAAAGCAGATTCACTTGGCGGACTTGTTCGGGAAGCTCGTCAACCAGGATCCAAGGTTTGAAGTCACCACGGTCACCATGGGACTGGTTTGCTTCCGATTGAAGGTACATATAAATACTGTTAACAGGACACATTATATAAATATCGATTGAATAAATTCATTTTTGTTTATAAGCTAGATGCGTTTCTCAACCTTTATTTCTCAATCGCTACACGCTAGTATTTACGGCTGTTAATTTTCAAATCCAATCAATATAACATATACCTATTATTAGATGAGTTAAATAAATCGCGTAAATATTCTGGATTTCGGTAATTTATTTCTAGTGTCTTACAATTAAGTTTTTTCCAATTTTCATTCAGAAACCACCCTCTGAAAAGTCGACGCTTAAAGCTTTTTTACTGCTCCAAAAAGTGACAACACAAGCTAAAAAAAATAAAATCGTTGTAAAACGTCATTCGCCGTTCCACTCGGAATCCAAAATGTCACTGCAGTTACAACGCGCCTTTGCATCGGATACCTACGTAGGTCATTAACCTAGTTTTTGTTATTATAGGGCAACAACGACTGGACGAAAAACCTTTACGAGCGACTGATGGCCAGCGGACAAATATATCTGGTAACCGCCACCGTCCGGTCGAAGTTGGTCATACGGTTCGTGGTCTGCAGCCGACTGACGGAAGAGGTCGACGTGCAGTTCGCATGGGACGAGATACGCGGACAGGCCGACCGCGTGGACAGCGAACGCGATGTGGCACCCGCGAGCATTTGCAACGGCCTTTCAGGAGCATGGCCGAAGGACAAGGTGGACTGCGAAGAACTCACCGCTGCCACCCCCATCGTCGTCAAGTCCCTGACCCAAGGATGAGCTACCTATATGATATAATATATATATAGAGAGAGTTTTGTCTTCATAATATATAATATACCCTCATTAGGTGTCGTTATTATTAAGGATTAGGACGCAAGAGTGCTTTTGAAATGTATACATTATTATTAGTATTAATATTATTATTATTATTATTATTTTTATTATTATTATTATTATTATTATTATTATTATTATTTTTATTATTATTATATTATTAATGTTATTTGTTATTAAAATTAATCCGTGTGTGCAATCATATAGTGCTCAAAAAAGAAACTTAGAAACCATCACTCAGTTTCACAAATTTAGAATACATTTTCGATACCTACCTAAATACGTAACAGTTATTTACTTGTATTATTCCGTGTGCCTATTGTGCAAGCTGGTAATAATAATATAGTTTATAATATTATCCCCGAAATCATTAACTTCATTTCGATTCAGTCTTCGTATTAATTACTATATTTAATTAAAAAATAATAATATTTAGGTAATTATTTTGTTCTGAATTTATTTGCTTATTTCGTATTCGATGGGTGTAGGAAGTGTTACTCAAAAGTTAAAATTTATAATATCGATAAAAATATCAAAAGTATTTAAGAAGTGTACATACGTGTCATACACGATACAATGATACACCACTAATGGGTATAATATCCCAAAAAACTCACATAATGCTTTACGATTTCCGAGCCTTTGATAGAATTGTATAGGTACTATTATAATATTATTATACCCCACTATGCGGATGATACCACGATTTACTTATTCGATCGTTTTCAAGCGTCACGGTCTGGTTTTTTGTTTTCTTACCTACCAATTTCCTTTTAAATTTTTAAATGTTTATTGTTATAATTTAATATAATGTCCTATGTCCATAGTCAATTAAAACACGTTAATTTTCTATAGGATTATACATAGTATTCTCATCATACACATTAATATTATATAGTTGGTAATGTTTACTTCTTAATGTTTGTAGAAATAGAGTTATATTACAAATGTTATATTCTTGTTTTATCATAATAAGTATTACAGTTTATTGTAGTGGTTTAGGTTGTTTATGCGTAGATATAGATACCTCCATCTTTGTTTTAATTTCTTTCAATATTAATATTAATACATACAATATGATATACATTACAAAACATTAATAATAAGTGATTTAATATATTATATCGGTAAATCGAAATCATGTAATATTTAAAATAATATACATACACATTTATGCACATTAATGTATTATCATTATATTATTTTGGTTAAGTGTAAGTAATGAAAATCGTAAAGTCTTGATTCTCTAAGAATTTCTAACGTATACTCCGTGCTTCGACTATTCTATGATAATATAATGGCGTACTTACGGTGGTGGATTTAGGGGAGGGAGGGCAACGTGGCGGTCACTTTCCCCCTTGGGCTTTTTTTAACGATATAATTTCGGTCAAGTCTTCATTGTACTTTATATATCACTCATGGATATTCCTATTCGCCCACCCCCTTAAAGTCCACCCCAACGTACCTAGTACTGACTGTGGTTCTAGATCTAACATATTATGTGCACAAAATATATTAATGTAATAGATATGAATACTTTCTAAACGATATTACTAAGTACCTATAAATAGGTTCAAGGTATAGTAATATATATTATCAAATCCTGTTACAAATCCTAGGAATCCAACTAGTTTGTATTTGTTTACTTTTGTCTAGACTTTCGTATCTTATCTTTTAGTGTGACATCCAATAATTTTTAACTTATAAGTATAGTGTCCTCACGGTTGAATTACAACAAGACGAAGACGATTAATATTGTTTAGGTACCTACAAATACTCAATTGTGGCAAAAGTAGATTTGCATTAGTTATACGTATACCTATTACGAATCCTGGATAAAACACCAGATTAAAAAAGAAATATTTTTAAATATAATCTCATATTTTAATTGTCAGGTAAAAAGTCCATGAGCAACTTAATTACAAGAAAAAATCCGTTTTATCTGCTGCTATTTATTTTTAGCTTCTAGCACCCATGTGGACGGTTAGACAATATATTGTATTATTATTTGTATTCACTACTTAGACAGTGATGATAAGAATTTTAATTTTTAACTCAGATATATATATATTAATATATTATATTGGTAGTTAATTCAATGCACCACTATCTGTAAAAAATAAAGATTAGAAAATCGTGGAAAATCATAACCCAGCTTTCGGTACAGTATACAGAGTAGAACACAGTGTCGAGTTTATTACTTAAAAAAAAAAAAAAAACACAAATTATTTAAGTGATTTTGAAACAACAATAATATGTGATTCATGAGTGTGTGTGCGAAATTATGTGTATATAGGGTGTCGGTAGCGTGTGAGGAGTATACGTAATGTCGTAGAAATGTCTAAAAATGTTTCAATGAACTGTATGTATAATTGATAATAATGTTTTATTTTTCGGAATGCTATTTTAAAATAATATCACTTTTTTTTTAATTGCCGAGTGGATGAATATTAATAGTGAACTTTTGTTTTAAGCCAAAAAACGACAATCCATTAAAATTTTTTGTTTTCAAATAAAAAAATATATAACAATGGCTTTAATATTATGAATATAAATATATTTTTTAAATATGAACATACTAGTTTTAAATACACAATATTTATATCGACGAGAACGAAAGTTTTCATTTACTGTGACGAAACTTCATTTATTTACCATGCGTATATTTATATACAATATAGATATATGTAAATTTATTGTTCTATGGATCGATTTTACTATTGTTTTGTTAGGATAGGACGCCATTCCTCATAACTGTTATCTTAGTCTTTCAGGCATAAAACTCGGTGGAATTATACTCTGCGATACCAAAACAAAAGGCTTTAGACTGATGTTACAGCGTATTGATCTGCTGTATATACAATTGAAAGGGAGAAACACTTTATGTGTTGATTTTGCGGAATTCCATTTTTCGTTTTAAAACGAATATAAAAATTAATCAAACTTTAAAATAATATAAAACATAAAAAAAAAATCCAAGTCTTTATGCCTTTAAATAAAATGTAAGTAATAATAAAAATCGTAAAACTTCAAGAATGCAATATTTTAGAATAATAAATTTAACTGGGGGCCCTACCAATAAAAGGGCCAGGCTCTAATAAAAATGAACAATACTATTATAATAATATTATCAGTGGTGGGTTTTACTGGTTCGAGGTAAATAAATAATTTTTCACGTATAATTTATTAAGTAATAACTTTTTAACTTTTAGATCGTTAAAAGTTCAAAATTTTAAATAATCGTCAACCTATTTTATTTTTTATTAGAAATATTATAATATTATAAAATATAATTTTAATTATACAGATGATAATACATCGACAGTGGTGCGATACCAAAATTGATGTATACCATATATGTTTGAGTCCTTAACTATTCACTTATTTTAAATATACGTTAAATTTAAGACAATTTAAATATTTTAAATAAAAGGGTTTAAGTGTGTAATAATTATACGGTTATATGCAACAGTTGATTAGTGTAAATAAATTGTACAGCCACCACCGAACATAATGTTATTAATTATTATGCAGTAGGACAAAAAATAAATTTAAAGATTATAATATTATGTGT
Source organism: Macrosiphum rosae (assembly GCA_016617965.1). NCBI lineage: Eukaryota > Metazoa > Arthropoda > Insecta > Hemiptera > Aphididae > Macrosiphum > Macrosiphum rosae. Next base: position 8,949 of record WHPZ01581465.1, read on the forward strand.
CTTAAATGTTGTGCACTTTAAACAAATATAAAGATTACTATATGTAAAAAATTATCGTAGACCGAATGAGTAAAAAATGAATACTCTGGAATAACAAAATTTTTCGTTATATTAGATTCTCATATCGTTCAAATTTAAAAAAAAATATTGCGGTCAGTTCGACAATCGTATAGACTCAGAAAAAAACAGCGTACCTCTAAACACCGTCGCCATACTATTTACTAATGATCGTTTATTTACTATCATCGTAGCATTTGGCCTGTCGCCCAATATCGAACTCTAAATACAATAAAAAATAAACCCCTATAGCCTATGACCAACTAAACCCCTAGAGCAATTTTACAAATGCTACAGACGCGTTCCAAATGACCTGACATTAACACGACTGAAAATAAATCGTATAGATTCGCCTGATATATAATATCCAATACTACCGCACAATAATAATGTTATAGTAATAAAATAATATTTTAATATAATAAAACCCATATTATTATAATATTATAATACAATTTTCAAGAGTTTTTAGTATTTGTCGTTTGATATTAATTTTATATTATATACGTCATGAAAACAATTAATATTCAAATATATTCCTTTTACCTACCTAAATCTAATTTATTTAAAAGCTGTTATTAAAAAAGAAAATTGTTTAGCCCTATAATATAAAAATAAAAACCACCCTAATTAGTAGGGCCGAGGAAATATTATAGTGTAGGTACTTAAAAACTTCAAAATATGTAGGTATGCATTTTTCCATTTAAAAAACAAAAAAGTGAACATAAAATATTCTTTAAAAATTAAAAAATATGGTAAATACTTAAATTATAATATTTATATGTTATTCTGCAGTTTTTCAAAATCTGATTTTTGGAATTTTTAAATATAGTTACTTAAAGACAATATTTTAAATTTATTGAGGTATTAGTACTAACTACTATTAAGGAGTTTTTGTCAAGATAAAAAGATACAAACTTCTGTTTTTCAAAAATAAATAAATAAATTCAAAAATATTAATATCCAATATTACATTTATTTTATAATTTAGTAATACATTTTTAAGACTATTATCTTTAGTATGCACATTGCAATAACTAAGAATAACTACTCATTTGAATTTTGGATTAGATACATAAAAATATTTTTAAAAAAAAGGGGGTTCTCATTTGAAAAACATAATATGTTTGTATCGAATTAAGTATTACAAATTTGTTTTTATAACATTTTATTTGCGCCTGAGCCATGACATTTACAATCAATTAAAAAGTATTTACATCAACTTCGACATGAAAAATATAAAACAATATAACAGGTATAAATTTTAATTTTTTTTTATACTATCAATATATACTATGAAATAAATAATTAAAACAAAAATCAAATTGGTGCTGTAAAAAAATACATGCATTATTGTAGCATTTATAGGTATCTATAATTGCAATAAAAATTAAACTCAGAATTAAATTAAAATTAACACGCGATGAAATTTGTACCAAATTGAATATAATTAAGGTTATGATGAATTATTGGCTGCATTGATAAATTTACGAGTGATAAATTGACTCTCGACCATAGAAATATTAAAGACAGACGCGACAGATGCGACTCCGCTCAGAAGAGTTGGCCTACGTTGGCGCAAAAACGGATGCGAAGACACCACTTCCGCAGTTCCACCTGAATCGATTTAACCTTTTCGACGACGATCGTCATCTGCAGTCGGAAAACGTGAAACAGAATTTTAACAAGTCACCCCTTTCACCTGCTACCCGCATAATATGCAATCGAACATTCCGAGTCTCGATAAATACTTATAAAACGTTTTAATATAATAATTTAACGTCTATCTACACGACAAACATAACCAGTGGAGTGTAACGCATAGTTCAGGCAACACCTGAAATGTGGGTGGGTGATAGAAGGAAAACAGTACATTTGATGGGTATAGATAGGTATAATATTATTATGAGGTTTAGGTCAACTAAAATTATTTAAACAAAGCCAATTTTTTTTTTTTTTTTTGATACACGCCACTAAAAATAACATAATCATTGATTAAAGAATATGATGGTTCATACGGGAGCATAGGATTAAGTGAAGTATTTGCCATTTGGTTTAAGAATTATTTCCATTGGCATATTTGTTTTATTTTTTTTTTGGTTTACGGTCACTGACACCATACCGCCAAACAAATTTCTCTCCATCTATCTCTATTTTCTGCCGCTACTCTCCATGGTATCTCTGGTTCAATGCTTTCCGTGTCTCTTTTTACACAGTCTTCCTTCCCAACGTAAGCGTGGTAAGTATAAGCATATACTCTAAGAAAAACAAAATAATTGTTGTCGGTATAATGATATACTTACACATTATTATTGTGTATTGCCTAGAGTGTGGTATGTACATCATAACCTTCAATTTATGCCCTACATTTAAAACATATATAAAAATAACCTACCGATATATAGGACAGTATAGGTATATAGAAACACCGTTTCCAGTATACGTATTTTACTTCCGTTTCATCCCCGATCGATAATTATAACGGAAATGAGTACCTAAATAGAGGGATCCGGCGACCGGAATCCGAGGACTGTTGTTATATATTTTATTTCTGAGATGTGTTAAATATATAAATGTATGTTGTGCGAGTAAGTCGCAACTTGGATCTTAAGTGCATTAATGGTTGACATTTAAGAGAATGTTTCACCCGCATGAGCGTTGTCTCTGCCTTACTAACAAACGCATAATATCGTAAATTTCATGTAAAGAAGAATGCGTTTTTAACTAAACATTTTTAATATTAGAGTAAATATGGGATATGTTCGGACTCCTAGAGACTAGACTACCTACCTATACCAGTAAAATCTCCCAGTTTATTGTATAATGCTGATGTATCACACTGGATTATAATCAGCATCATATTACTGTCTTAATATTCAATAATAATAGTTTTAAATATAAAATTATTATTACACCCAAACAAAATTATTCAAAAAAAAGAAAATTTGAAAATTGCCCAAAAAATATGTTAGTGGCGCCATTGTAGATAATATAATATAGATGCGCTATCTATAGCGATCCTGCAACAAAAATGAAGAATAATGTATTTTTATATATATTTTTTACGAAATGTCAAGATAATATTATATTACGACCAGCTTTGATCCCTAATAACGAAAAAAATATCTAGATAAGATGAATTATATTTTCACATGATAGCATTTAGATGAAACGAATAACTAATAAATACCTAATGTAAATGCCTTTAAATTAAATACCTAGCTTATCAAAAAGTAGTTACACATTTAGTTTTTTTTTTTGAGTTTTCGATAGTCCTTTATTACAATATACCTATGCGAACGTTTTAAATTTAGTTCAAGTTTGCATATACATATAGTAAATATTATTATAAATAATATTTTCTGATGAACAACCGGAAGCAATATATAACTCGAATCAAACGAACCATAATATATACCTTATGTGTATTCCTCTACAGCAGTGGTTCTTAACCTTTTCAGATTCACTGAACAATTTTAATATTTGCCGTTCAGCGGATCACAGTGGTAAAATGAAACAGTAGGTACTTATATATATATATATTTAAAATTGCACATATACGTAACTGTTTACATATAACTCAATAAAAAATAAAATAGTTGTATAATAGGTAGTAAGTAACCTACAAGTAAGAAACTATGAAACTTCAATTCCTTGTTCATTATAAACGTTTTTCATTTTTTATTGCAGTTAAAATTGAAACAGCGCGCCGATGCTCGACAAACTGTTTTTTATTAAATAAGGATATTGTTTACGGTATCATAAAGTTTATTGTACAATGTTTAAGATAAATATTATATACAGTTGTTAGGGATTGACTTAATCGGGGCCGCACCGCGGCTGGCTCAAGTAAGTGGACCGTGTCGGGCGGTATCGGACCTGCAGAGGTGCGACCAAATTACAAATATCGGGTGTTATCAATTTGACATGAATAATTATACAATTATGAAGGGAGAGCTAGAACCACTCGTTCGCGGACTCTAGTAAGTCGTGTTCGGTGCGGTCCTATCTCACAGTGACGCCTGAGCAGGCGCACGGAGGGTGGTGCACGTAAGGTGTTGGTTCTGAAAAGAACCGTTTCAGTTGGCCGCGATGGTAGGTCGGCTGCCGGTACGTTTTAACAACGCTGTCGATATGCTATAATATGTTCGTCGACGCTGGGTATCTCCGTATACGTAGCGGAGACCTCACGGCTGTGTTGACGGTCTTGGTCGCGGAATGATCGTGCGCTCGGTGATTGCCGCTTCTTGCACCGAGTATTCTCGCCGCGACCGGATGGATTGCGCTTGGGCTATCGTTGGGCGTAGGTATACTACTCGCCGATCG
>WHPZ01581471.1:0-22147 GCA_016617965.1 Macrosiphum rosae
ATTTTGAATGAATTATCTGTTATCTTATCCAGATGATTTTTTGGTTATATTTTCCCAACACTGCTAGGGGGACGGAGTGGCCGAGCAGACTAAGGCGTCGGTTGCGACGAGCACCGACGCCGGTTCAAAACCTCGGCTGCGGGAGGTATTTTTCTTCGGGCAAGTCACGATGTCCGAAGAGAAGTGCCGCCATCCCCCACCCGGCTGCCATACCTACGGGTTATCCCATTAAAAATCTGCCAAACCAACAAACACACGTATTTAAACCTACAGTACCCTCCCCCACAGTGAAAAACCACCCAATGGCCTAAGTTGCCGCGGGTTGATTATAAAAAAATAAAAATATATATATATATGCTACGTTTACAATCTTTAAACTTTTTCGTTTAACAAGAATGTTATGAAAAGTTAAAGCTTAACCAATTTAAATTTAAATTAAAACCCAATGCACTTTAACATTCCCACCTAATGTTAGTTGTAAAATAAAATTATAAAATTTAAATTATTGTGTTTTTTGATTTAGTACATCATTACGTACGTTATAATATCATTACTATAGGTACCTACTAATGTACTATAGATACATAATAGTGTCTAGGTATCTGTATTATAAAATTATAAAGACTGAAATAATGTACTTAATAAATTTATATAATTAATATAGTAACAAACCATACATACCTTACTATTGTACCTGTGTATTTTTTTTTACATTCTGAACGAAATAGTTAAAGCTAATTTACAATGGGCTATAATTTCTATTATTTATTTCTCATCAACAATTTAATAAGAAAGGAATAAGTTTTTAAAATTTTTTTTTTAAATATCTTCATAATAATATTTTGTGGAAAACTACGACAATATTCATTAAATATTGTTAGAATACCTATTGTGAATTGCATTTTTTTTTATAGCGGAACCCAAATTAATGACGCGTGTAAAACATTCCGATCACACGAACGTGCGTACCATGGTAACCCTATATCTTAAACCAACACACAAAATATACACGATTCAGTCAAACCGCAAAATGTCTGTGGGTTAGCTAATAATAATAAATCACCACAAGTGTTAATGAGATTGGTGTTGTAAAGATTTGAAAACGTCTTTCACCCAGTTCTATAATTCTTATGAAATAAAATCAATTTCGAAGGGGTTTAAATTCATGAATAATTATTTATTATTCTCAATATTCATGAGTACCTAATAAGACAAATTTGTCTCCACAATGATTATGAGCATATTTAATTATTTCATTTTAAAATAAATTCATTATGGGACTATAAATACTTACAGGAAAAATGTGTATACCTATATTATATAGATTATAGCTAGACCAAAGATTACAGATACAATATTATATCAGGCAAATAATATGAATGTTTTGTGTACCTACACACTATGCCATATTATGCATATTATGTATATCAGATACATGTATAATATTACAAATTATATTAATCATTTTATTATAAATTAACTGAAGTAACTGAGAGTGAATTTATAAAATAGAAAGAATCAATGAATGACTTGATTTAAACACTTACCGATTTGTTATGAAATTATAAATTATTTTCTAAGTATGAACTGAGACCAGTCATCTAAATTCAAAAATGGCATAATGTATCTGTATGTATATTATTGATAATATACTCGTATATATGTAATTATGAATAGTGCTAACTAAAACTAAAAGAAGCCACTAAAGTGCAAGTTTAAATGTGACAGGTCATTAGATATAATGCAATACAATTTCCCATCATACAAACATTCAAATGTTACAAATATTAAACTACTTAATAGCTAATAAGTCATAGAACTATGCATTTAACAATATTGAGATGTTAAACCTATATATAAATAGATGTACTTTGTCCCTTAATTTTTAAAAATATTGTTAAAATAATAGATAGTATTAGTCTATTACTATTATAAAATTAAAAGAAAGTCAGAATTGATTAATTTTATGTTGATTTTTGATTTGCTTTGAAATAAAAAAAACATATAAATATCCATAAATTCATTATAATATACTATATATACATACATACATACATACCTACGATGGCGTAGCCAGAGGGTTTTTGGGTGTTTAAACCATTAAAACTCCCCTATTTCATAATCCTAGCTAGACCACTTCATACATATATACATGTATACATGACGTGAATACATATTAATACACAATATTTAAGAATATATAAAAATATGTTTCATATAAGTATCATGTTTTTTTACAGAAAATAAAAAGTTTTTAGGCTTTTTTATGAGCGTGTAAACTCATATTATATACATTAAAAAAAAAGTTAAATTACAAAAGTTTCTTCATAATAATTTTCGATCGCATAAAAAAAAATTATTATTGTTCGCTTCAATTCGTATGCACTTATGGTAAAGAACGTTTTAGAAGTTTAAAGTTGTCGTGCTTTTATTCACTTTTAAATATATATATATATATATTACAGTTGAATCTAGTACTCTATATTCATAAGTATGTTTTAAGAACGGGTGGTAGTATTCATTGCTTAAATGGGTTCGAAAAGAAAAAAAAAACCATAAGTACAAATGCATAAAGTGTGTTTGCTCAACGTTCGTGTCATTTTTGGCGTCACTATAAAAATAAAACGTGGTCAAAACTCTAAATTTTCGTTTCCATTAAATCATAATATTATATTAATTGTACACACTATTAATTGGTATTCTATAATTACTAATGTCTGTCCTGTATCGATTTCAGCAGTTTTCTTTAAAGACTCGCGTTTTCACAGTTAACCGGTCACATTACCCAAGTGAATATCCACTATTGACCGTGACCTGAAACTAGGTAAGTACCTATACTGTATTCGGTAAATGATTCTCCACCGTAGACGTGCCCTTATTTTCACACCATCGTCCAGTGAACGATTTCACAACTTCCTGTAATTAAAACGATCACTATTTCGTTCCGATTACCAGTGCTACTGAGTTACATCACTTGTTATTGATTTTTTTTTTTCCAGCACAAGAATAAAAACAACCAAAACGTCGTAGTCACGATACCGAACGACCGATAACGTGACATAATATTGGGAAATGCGTGTGTAAAAACAAACCAAAACCGAAAACCAAAACTTTGTACAATTAGTGTGACACGGTTCATTTCATGCGGTGGAGGTGGAATATAACCCGCATATGTTGAGGATTTATTCGTCGATCAAAATGACAGTTTACAAACGGTGTTTGTGTCAAAAGCATCATGTGCATCGGAGTCGAAATCGAATTGTCGTCATGAGTACCGCGCTTGACGATGGATACAAAACGATTGGTAAGTATATTATAGAAAAATATTTAGATTTCGTGTGTACCTAACTATGAATTACTTCATTATGAATTATGATAATGGTTAATTAATTATTTTCAAAATACCGTTACAAATAGGTAGCCATGTAGGTACTTATAATAGTTTTATAAAACTATGATAAACTAAAAGAAATTATATATATAATGTATTATTTATGTATCTAAAACAACGTATTACGTTTCATAATGCATTAGGTAGAATTATTGCTAATCGTAAATTCAAATGTATACAGTGTTTCCAAGGCTATATTTTAATGATAAAATAAAATTTTTTTTATTGAATGGTAAAAATGATAAGAAAATAGATTTATCGATTAACCATACGTACCTATGACTTTTACATTTAAAATAATTAAATTACGTAATTAGTTTTAATAGAAATACTTATACGGTAAATTCAAATACTATTTAAATGAGGATAACATTTATTTTTATAAAATTTGTTTTAATAATTCCCTAAAATCGATTATTATTATGATCTAATAATCGAATTATAATAATAATCACTGTATTTAGACATTTAGTGCTAACAATTATTATCATTATAATGTACAGAGTGATCCATTTAAAGTAAATTACACTAACTAGTTTTCTTAGTCAATTTTTATTTTTTTATGATTTAATATGGTTGAACATTTTTGCTCTCTGAAAATTATCCATACCTACAATTTCAAATACTTTACAATTAATTTTTAAATTGAAAAAATTGGTGCACTTTTTTAATTAACTACCTTCTTAGTATTTGTAAAGAAATTATGATTTGTTTTTCAACAACATGGAACAACACTTATTCTGTTGTAATCTTTGTGAGATTATTTGTAATACTCGTTAGTGTTTACTTACTTATTAGAATATCTATCATAAATATCACGTTGACATGTTTTTCAGTTGGCTTTATTCTGGTTATCGGCACTAGCGTGCGGTCGAAGATTAAACGACGAGCACACTAAACAAAACAATTCAAACAGGGATTTACCTACAGAATCAATTGACACTCAAGAAGATCTCAGCTCTCGAAGTTATGGACTTCAAGGGCCAGAAATAGATTCTCCGGATGAATTTAAATCTGAGGTATCAGATGCATGGATGCCTACAAGTTCATCAAAATCAATGGCAAAACAAATTCATGAGCCTGAAATTGATGATTACGGAGAACCGGAAAAACCAGAAAAACTAAATGACAAGGAAGAAATGGATTCATTCGAAAGACTTAATGACGAAAAAATTGAAGATCCCGAAAATGGTAATGAAGATTTCGAGCAAGTGAAAAAAGTAAAAGAGGTGTCGATAATGACGTTGAAACCAAAAGAACATAACAAAGCGTTAGATCCAATAAGTGATCAACAAGGCCGTCCTCCTATGAGAATTATACGGCCTATGAGAGATTTGAGTATACTTGTCAGAAATCGGCACCATCCTATATTAATAGCCCGTCAAGTACCTGTCCATTGGATACCTCACAACCGTCACCGTCCACATAAACCACCATATCCACATAAGCCTCTACTTCCACATAAGCCACCACATCCACACAAGCCACTATATCCACATAAACCTCACCACCCTTCGATGCCAAAACACAAACCATGTAAGCCATGTGATCCTAAAGTTCATAAAAAACATAAGCCAAAAAAACCGAAAAAACCGAAAAAAAAACCAAAGAAAAAACCAAAGAAAGAACACTGTCACCACCCGAAGAAACCGCATCATAAACGATTATTATATTATGCCCCTATACCTACCGCCATGAACTACTATAATTACGGGTCACAAATCCCGGTGAAATTGATTCAGCAAAGTAGTAATTATGATGTGGCAGAAAACCTAGAGAACGAAGATGTAGAAATTGATACCGAAAGACCATTTCACCAAGAAGTTGAAGACGATGTCGAAGAACATAGGTTAGCCGAAATGAGCGAACCTTTTGATGAAGAGGTTCTCGATGAAAGTAAAATAAAATCAATTGAGCAAATTTAAAGAGGAAAATGTAACTTTTTATAAAATAAAAAAAAATTAATCAAATCATTGCAATCAAAGTTTTAATCAGAATTATTGAATTACGTACATAATTATTTTATCTATGATATTTTGATAGACGCAAACCTTTTTAACCATTCAACAAGACTTGAACTTTAATCGTCCACTCAACACAAATATAGTATGGACAGAACAATTATTATACTCTATGACATAAAGATCATAATATCTTCATAAATCTCACAATGATTGGAACATTTTTCTATGATAGTTTATAACATTAGATTCAGTTTGTTTTTTGTGTACCATGCATTTGGCTTAGATATAATATGGATATGAACTGTATTAGTAGATATTATTATTTTACAAAATATAAAATTTGTTTTTCCATAACCCTAAACAAGACATTTAACGTAGTTGTTTATACTGTACATACATATTTTATGATGATTGTGTACAATTTATTTTGTGGATTTAGTTACAACTCTTATTGGATTACTTTACCTATTATTTAAAATGGCTCAAATCGTTTGTTTGGAAACGGTAGGGAGTGATTTATGGGGCTGATGTTAAAAACAAACGTTATATTATACATTATAAATTATATTACTATATGTTATAGATTTTGTTTTTGTAAAATATTAAATAATATGAAATGATCACGCTGCATTAGGTTTTGTTCTGTAAGTGATGTATTTATTTTTTGTAAGTGCATATTAATAATAATAATAATAATAATACCGTGGCGTGGTTTTACATAATGTGCGTAATTTTTTTTCCATTTCCTAGCACTTTATTATAATGATACTATTATAATAATGTGACATCATTCGTAAGGTTTTCGACGTTTTCATTTGTATGTTTTTTTCGGATCGACTGTGACGGGGGCGGCCGCGGGTGGCTTGTTAATTTCGGTCGTGGTCGGGTAGTACGTCCCTGGTACGTGATAGAACGGATGTGGCACCGGTGGGCTGATGGGCTGAGCACCGGAACTCGGGTAAGCGGGCGCCTGTCTGACCAACTGATTGAAGTTGTACGCGTTGTTGTAGCCGAACGGATTCTGTTGGTAGCCGTAAGCGTTTTGATAACCGTACGGGTACTGTTGCTGGTAAGCTCCGTATTGCTGGTTGTACGGGTACTGTTGGTTACTGTTGTACGGGTACTGCTGGAAGCCGCTGTACTGCTGGTAGCCGCCGTACGGGTAGTTGTTGTACTGGTTGTAGTGTTGTTGGTGGTTATAGCCGGTTGCGATGTCGCCGTTGTACGGATAGCCACCGACACGCTGGTACGGCTGTTGTTGTTGGTAGTATTGCTGGTTGTACGCCGAATACGCCGCCTGTTGATAATTATTGTTGTACGGCAGTTGTTGATTGTTGTTGTAATTATTGTATCCGGCCGTCGTAGCTAAATACTTGTTAGCATCTGTAAAACAAAAATATCGCGTTCAAGACTTCAAGTCGTTTGACGTTTGTATGACGTCGAAAATCGTTAAATCCTATCGATCACTATGCTTTTTAAGGGCATCTGGCACATAATTCGTTAAGAATGTATAAGCATCCTGAATAATTCCAAACAGTGCACGTTCAATGTTTATAAAGTATGATTGTAAAACACTTTTTATAATACCAATTTAAATATTTTAACCTAAACAGGTAATAAATATAGTATAATACGAGTTTCGGGAAATTTTAAATTTGATTGTCACGAACGAGTTTGGTAGAAAGGATTTTCCACGAGTATAGGTGAAGATTATTTTTACGTTTCAGAGTAAATAATTCAAATTTACAATTTAATGATGTCGTAGATTTTGTAGCGTATACCTACAATTAATTTCAGGTAAAACGGTTTACTTTAGTATACATAAGACGCAGTTTACAATTTATTATTTAACCACACGGTCTGGTCCCTCGGATGCCGTCATAGTCGATTTCTACTAGTTGGTATCGATAATGATCATTGAACTGTCATGGTCCGATCTATTTTTTGAAACGTGTACGTGTAACACATCTCACCGCGCGTTACGCTATTACGGGCTCGAGCGACAAACGACATTATTATATTAAACTGCTGCGCACCATTCTATATCGGCGCAATCGTTAGCGTAGACGATAAAACCAATTTCCGCAATGTCATTTTATTGTATTATAAAAATTGAGTGAGAACTGAGAAGTATATTGGATCCAACACAGTTTCACCACACGTGCAATTTTATGTTGTCGGAAAAGAGTAACGTTTCTATCAGAAGAAATGAAATCACGAGAAGACTTCCGAATCGAACCAAAAAAAAAAAAAAACCAAAGAGCGTTAATAATAATTTATGTGTATGTGCTTATTTAGTAAGACGGAGATGTAGTTTATAGGTACTAACATAGCTTAGAGAAAATTACCTACGAATCGCTTAGATTATACTAAGTGCTCTGTAAGTGTAAATAATAAAACGCGGCAAAAGTTTTAATTTTAGTATTGTAAACAAATATATATTAATAATTTTATAATAATTATTATAAACATTTTTAAACATATTTAGCAAAATTATTTAACAATCACACCTACCTCATATTGATTTTTTATAATTGTTTGGAATATTTATGGATACGTTCGGTTAATTTATAACAGACATCCGGGAAATGAAATATAAATAAGATTTATTTTAAATACAATTTCATTTTACTTACATTAAGTGTATACAATATATTGAAATATAACCATACGCCAATGTCCAATATAGGTATTAAATACACATAAAACAATTAGCTTATTCCCGTTTTTTAATGTTTATTTTCATAATAATAAATATATACGATAATTATTTTCTAATAATTATTATAACTAAAAATAATTTATCATATTTTTGGTATTATTACTGCGGTTATAATCCTTATACTTTTTTAAATATCTACAATGATATTTTGTCTTCAAAATGACAATAAATGTATTAAAATATAAACTATAATATTATTAGATAATAAATAATTTATGTGATAGATATAATATTTATTTGGTACTTTTCTAATATTATATAATTGTATACATTATACATTTATTAAAAGCGATTTTATTATTTTAAGAAATCAAATAAAAATGTATTTAATTTTAATTTTTACCCTCATTATGATTTCTTTGTTTCATCTTATCATTATTTGTAAATATACACCTGACCAACTGCTCAAGTATAATGTACTCTTATACCATTTTTTATCAAACATACATAACTAGATCTAAAAATCGCTCATTTAAAATTTTTGAGAAACTCAAATTATTTTTCTATTTTAGTTAAAATAAGCCAACAAATATTAATCGTATTTAAAAAATATAAATAAAAAAATGTTATTGGTGGTAATATAAACATGGTTGGAAACTATGTATATACTATATTGTATATGTTATGCATAGACTGTTAGTATTATTGGTCAAGACGAGTTTAGAAAAAAACTGTAGCTTTAAAATTTTAATTTATTAAAATATTATATCAAATATATTTTTATAGCGTATAACTTTACATTAGCCTCTCATTTCCTGTTTTCCTGAGTTCGATTTTTGGCATATGATAAGACACTATCATCAGGTTAATTCTATAAGTATAGAAATATAATCCTAAATATTATAATATAATGTAATACCTAACTTCATCGTAGGTATATAATATTAAATTTTAGATATTATGAACAAAGTTTGCCGTTAAGTTTGAAAGATGTGAATGTATTGCTATTTTTTTTTCATCAATTTACTTATACAATTATATGAAAATGACATGTTTACCTGTGATTTGTCCATAAGGATTGTAAATGGCTTCTTTTTTACTTCTGGAGTCGTCGGCTATCACCACAACTATCAACAACGCCAAAGCTACCTAAGATAAAAAAAAAAATGAAATAGGTTAAGTTTTTTAGTAAAAAGACTTATGGATGAACGATTTTAGGAAATCGTTCATCAAAAACGACACTCACGTAAAATGAAGAGTTCATGATGAAGATTTTCTCGTACAGTTTCGCTGATGTCCAGACCGATTGTAAACTCTAACTACTAACTTTAGTGTGACTTTCGGTCCTTTATATATATTATAGTGATTATAGTCATATAGGCGATTTCAAACGAGGTAGGGAACCGTTCAGGTATAATAATTAATATTATGGATAATTTATATCCAAGTCTAAGTGATATTACCAGTCCCGGATATTTTCAAGGTTTTTTGGCCCTCGGGGCTATCCATAAGATCTTCTCCATACATTCAGCAAACATTGGTAACAGTCAGTTAACACTCATAAATAGCAAGTACAAAGAAAGCAATAATTAACAATACTCACAAATAAAATGTAAAACGTGCAGTTTTGTTTAAATACCTACTGAATTAAAAATTAAATAAATTGGAATTATATAATAACCAAGGACCTATTATTATAGTGTACGTGCTTTAATTATGTGTATGCTTTTTAATTATATTCTTGAAGTTCAATTAGTTGGTAGATGCATTTGTTAAGTATGAATTAAGAAAACGCTGTTAATATCACAAACATAGGTACAGTGTTATATTTTACTTAAAATCCCAATTAAATAGTTGTTTGGCATTGCTTTACACATCCAAAAAAATGTGTGTACAATTTTTTTTATGCACATTCTATTTTAATAATATTATTTAAATGTAATTTACGATAGTTAATTAAGTAAACGATTTAAATACACATTTTAAGTATATTTCAATTTCGAAATTCTATTTTAATATATTATGATAATGTGTAGGTTCAAATTGTAAGATAAATTATATTTTTATTTTCTGAGTAGAGAAGGGAATTTTCATTAATTCTATAAACTAAATATTACAACTGTTTTACATGTTATTGTAATAAATATATAATTCAAAGACAAATATTTCATGGTCTCTTCTGGTAGAAACTATAAAGGGCATCTGCGTTTATATAATCATTTGTGAATAAACTGTACATACACACAGTGAATTATTCTACTAAAAATATAGCTAATCATAATACCGTCTTAGGGATTGAGTAAGATAAATAGTTACTTTCTACACACCTATTTAAAAGTTAAGTACAACAAGAGCCTTCTGTTAGTAACGATCGATACTTAAAAAAAATAATCACTAATAATCAGTGACGTAATAACTGTTTTGAGATTATCTTTGGATGAGAATTTTTCAAACATTTAAGGTACAATAAACGTTTCTATTAATTTGTGCAGCTAGCCTAACAAAATTACTCATTACTCAGAGTAGGTACATTGTATAATATGAATTGTAATAATTATTCGTACTTAAAAAAATAAAAAATATAGCTAGTATAGGTAGGTACAATGTACGTGGTATAAATGTATAATATCTGCCAAACATAAATAAATATTTCAAGATAATATTTAATACTATTAAATTAATAGTGACATCTGGTTGGTTGTACTACACTAAATTAAATTTTTTTAAAACTCTATTGAAAGCTGTTCAACCTTATACTTCCCTTGTACCTACACCACTATAAAAGTAATTATTTTAACATGTTTTATGCATTTTTTACTTTATGCACAGAGTATAATTCATGATTAAATTATTATACAAAATCTTAGTCTTAGTATAATTATTGTTGAAATAAATAATTGAATCACGGAAAATAAAATAATTTTTGTATTTTATACAGTTATATTCAAAGAATTTTTATTATAAATACAATATTATAATAACAAAGTTACATGTATATATTTAAATAATTTTAAAATATATTCTAGAAGTAGCTTAAAGTCATTTTAATCTGGTCATAACTAATATAATATAATATAATTATTCTTCGTAAGCAGTGGTTCGTATTCAAAGAATCAGTTAGGTAGATCTTCCAAGAATTATTGTGAGATTTGTATGTTGAGTTTAAATTTTATATTTTTTTTCATTCAAAAGTTTATTTATTTTTCAAAAATATAATGTGCCTCACTGAACAAGTTCATTTGGGGACCACAGAATTTTTAAAGTAAAATATTTAAAAATTATGTCAAGTATGAACTTATAATAATATATATTATGTAGTTTATTATTGTATCATAGATATTTTCACAATGTTTATATGTATATAAATATATTGAATACATTTCAATATTAGACTACACATTAATGATGAAATATAATAATTATAATTTTTTATTTTTAAATGATTTTGTTCCTTAAAGTTAGTGATTTAAAATAAACATCCTAAAATAATATAACCTATAATAAATTCAGTTGTACGACCTATTGCAGCTGCTAGTTAATAACTAATTAATTAATTAATTAATTATATTTTTGGACGAATATTTGATCATGCAGTTCAAGTTATTTATCTGGATGTTGGTAGTTTAATTAATGGATTGTTATCATATTATACATTTTTAAATTGCTACATACAACTTCTTTAAGCACAGCTAAAATTATTTAAAATGTATTCTTATAACAAAATTATATACTAAACAACGACGCATGTATCTCAACGTATGTATTATAAAGTTTTATGCAATTTACAAAAACGTTTTAATACATTTATTAAATCCAATGTTTGTGTAGAAAATTAATTTTATAATAAATATAATTTTGAATAATATTTCAAAGTATTTAAATTTATTTACGCAACATTGGTGTTTGAATTGAATACAATAAAACCTTTAAAAGCCATCTGTTTATTTTGCTAACTCAACAGTTTAATTACTTGAACTTTAAAAAAAAAATATATATTTACACGCTTTACATTGTGTACCTACCTATAAAATACTACAGAATATAAATCAGTATATAATTGATTTTGTAAAGCATTATTTATTTTTCATCTATTGACTATTTGATTGCAATCACTTATCTGAGTTTGTTGCAGGTAGACCATAATAATATATATAGTAACATACTATCAAAAGTGCACGTGTTCGGTCAGTGGTCATTACTGACAAAAATGTCCATATTATAATATTTGTGTAGATAAACGCTTATACTGTTTGTCCATCTAATAAATTTGAAATTAAATTTATATCGTCGTATACTTGTGTAATAATTTTAATATAGAATTTTATTTCACTAAATTATCTAACTATATTATTGTAATTAGAACACTTTCGTGTCCTGGCTAATTTATAATACCAGCTGTGTCTTATATGTCTCTAACTAAATTAACGGAGAAAATATCGATCCCTTAATCCGTTAAACATAATATGGAATACATTTATCTACAACAATCAATAAATATATAGATTTATCCAATGTAATTTCATTATTTTCCTTTGTCCTGCAAGTTTAAAGTTAATATGTGTAAATATCCCAGACAATATTATACCTTCACTGCTATATACATTAATTTGTGACAGCAGATAATTTCTGATTCAATTAAAAAAGCATTTATATTTTATTAAAGATCTAATAGAGTTTATTCAACAAAAGTTAATTGAACTAACTTCCAAAACATTATATTTACACTTTCGAGACTTTATGATTGATTTTTAAAATGTTTTAAATATACCTATTTGTGAATAAATTGAAAGTATTTCAGTTAAATTATAATGTTAGGTTTTTGGTTTTAAAATATTTAAGTATTTAAAACTCATCATTATCTGATACTAGTATCAACCTATAATGTTCTTAATTTAAACTATTATAATACTCTAAGTACAATTGACCTTTGATATGTAACTCAAATCTTAATATTTAACTCAAAATACTGGAAACCTTAAAAGAAAATACCATTCAAACTGTTATAATTTATAAAATTCACCTACATGTTTCGTTTTTTCAAAATCAATAATTATTGAATTTGTTTTATTCAGTTTGAAGTTATATCAAACTACTATTCTAATATTTGAAAGGTTTCTGAAGAAAATTAATACTTATTAAAATTAGGGTCATCTCTTATTCTGGTACCATAAATCAAAATCTAATTCTATTTTTTTTTTGTAACCGAGTTATTAACATTTTTAACAATAATTTCAGAATTTATAACTTACCGTTTTTTTTTGAGAACTTAAATTTTAAATGTAAGTGTCAGAGTCAGGACGACATGATTTTTCAAGTTAGTGTGTGCCAGGTATTGACACTGCTATAACAGGCTCGTTTAAAATTGTATTTCCAGGATAAACTGACATGTTACAAATTCTAAAATAAATAGTGGTCATAAATCAGATACACAACAATTTGAAATTTTTCCACAAGCAACATTTTGATTTAAAGTTACCACTTTGCCTGGACGACTTCCATACTGTTATAGCTGCTTACTAGATATACTATTAACATTTATAAATTAGACTTAGGTATAACTTATATTATAATATTATTATTATATAATCATATTTAAAGAAATAATATTTATTTTTTTTATATAATCTGTTTGTACTCTCCTTACGGCTCCTTTATACATATAATAAAACGTGTACCTACTATTTAAATAATGTAATAACATTTATAAATATATTTTGTTCAGACTAAAAATTCTCGGAAGTCACAGCCTTTTTCTCTTAAAATAAATAAACATGAACTTAACGACAGACCAATATTTGTCAAATCTCTTTGGCGTTTCTCTACCTGCGTCTCTGCCATGTAATATTCGGTGAATTTCTATCTCCCGACAGACATGACCTAATATAAATACATAGTACATTAATATATATTATACTATATATTGTACTATATCTTATAAGCAACTTGATTGAAACAGCTGAATTGTATCGACTGTTGAACCTATATACAACACGCACACACGCACTTATAAATAATTAAATACAATTTGTAAGTTTCATGCATTATGAATTATGATTTATGACTAGGTAATAGTGCTGTACACCTAAATTTTGATTATCTTAATGTAATTATTGATGTATAGGTATTATGGAATAAATAATTAAAGCATGGATAAGTGAGTGTTTCCACAACATATACGAGAAAAAGTTTTGTCGGTAATTATTGTTTAACGTAATATAGTAGAAATAAACTATAGTACCTATGAGACTTTTATACAATGTATAAATGGTTTTGTATTGAACAAATAGGTTGGATAAATGATAATGCCTAATTATTATAATGTCAATTGAGTAGGTTTCGAAAATTGTTTCCGAAATATTCAAATACTACATACTCACTGTTTACTTGTACAGGTTGTACATCGATTCATTTTTGAAATTGTTCCATTATTGTTTGTGCTATTGAAATGTTTACTTTATACTGTTACTTATAAGTTGTATAAAAGTGCCATTAGCTATTTGGATACGACGGGCACAACTCTAAATAGTAGAATACTATAATATACAATATAAATATTGTATAATATAGTATAGGTACCTATAACTAATATACCCGCCGCGGCGGATGTGGTGGAAATCACCAAAGCCATAATAATGAAAATAAATATAAACTTCAAAACGACGCATCATAATATTATTATACTATATAATAATTATAACAATATTATTAAAGTTTTGATTAATATAATGTTATGTACTATACTATTGTCATTTTTTTCCTTCGAAATGTGTCGTAGTATGTTATATTTAATCGAACTACTGCACGATAACATAATTTTAGTTTTAAAATATAATAATATGTGGAACAATAAGTAAGTGTAGTGTAAGAAGAGAGATCAATCACCGAATTGTCCAAATTATCGTTCAAGAAATTACTAGTACACTATATTCCTGTCTATCATTTATCAAAACAATATTCAATGACTGAAATGGAAAAATATTCATACAATATAATATGTAGTTATTTAATATATATAATATATATAATATTTATACCAACATTATATCTACATGATAACAATACGTTGGTACCTACACGAAGTATCATAAAAAAACCAATATAAAGACACAGATAATATTGATAACTTTAAATTTGATACCTATTAGGCCAATCCAATGCTAAAGCTGACAATTTAAGGTTGTTCCTGCTGAACGGACATTTTCTATGTTGCATGAGCGTCTGATAGGAAAAGCAAATTGTTAGCTATCCTCTTAAAGCTATTATTTGAGTTTAAAAATATTCACACATTACCAAATGCTTATAACAAAACACCAAAGACATAAGTACCTACTACTAAAAGAATAGTAAGAGGTTCAATTTTTTGTTTACTGAACAATTATAGTGAATTATAATTATGAAGATACGTCATTTACAAAATGTGAATAACATTTCTAAAACTTAATTACCCTCATTAAACACCTAGTGAATAATTACTAACTACTATAATTTTCACCTATTAAATTAAAAAAACACTATAAATACAAATATTAGCTCAACGTTTCAAACGTTCTTGATTTTTTTTATGCTTAGTCGTTTGTTAAAATTAGGTATAATAGTTTAGAATATTTTCACTTGTAGTGGTAAGAAAAAATATAGTAAAAATAATAGTACATTCAAATCAAACCAAACAAATTTTTAACAGATAATATATTGTAAAGTATAAACATAAGATTAAGTTGTTGATTAAACATGTGTGTAATATTATAATAATTTCCTGGAAAATATTTATTGTAATAGTGGAAGAAATTATTGTACCTAATAATACAGAATTTTTTTTATAGGAATAAAATACATTTAAAAAGTATTCGAAATAAGTAACCAGGTCAGTATCTTGGTTGGCAAAGAGAACATAATCGGTGATAATCCAACTAGGCATACTATTTGTCAGAAACTTTCGAAGGTCTCAAAAAACACTAAACATTAAGTACGCCCGCCCACTCACCCGTTTGTTTCAAAACTCAAGCAATTATAGCTATTATTTTGTATTAGACAATTTAAATTTTAAACCCATGTATACCAGGTGTTATTAGTATGATGCACGTTGTAAATATTAGAATAAATATTAGAGTTTAAGTCGTATGACATTTTTTACTAGCTGTGGAAAATTCTTTACTTATTGTTCTAGCAATGCTTCCACCCGGTTCCACATCGTTTATTTTAGTAAAGATAAAATGTACGTCTCATTGATCTCTCTCGGGGTTGGTCTCACTGTAGTACAGGAATACCTTTTCTGAGTGAGCCACTCTGGAAAATGCTTTACAATTAATATTTACTAGCTGTGCTACCACGTAGTTACGATACCTACTGTATTCCAAATCTTCCGTTGGACTAAAATGTATTTTATTATTGTATGGAAATAGTACCCACATTCAGCTCATTAAATTCAGTAAGTGTCTTATATGATATTTACCTTATATGTTTATATACAATTACAAAATATACCATAATATTATGAAAATGACTACCTATTATAATAATACCTATGTGATTCCGAATTGTAATCAAAATAAATAAGAACTCATTTTATGAATGAAAATACAGTAACATTATTAGGTATAATCCTTATATTATATTATTATTATACAATTTACATTTTAATAATATATTTTTAGTATGTTGTATAATATATTATAGATATATTTGTATAACTATATCGTAATATTTTATGTAGGTATTTCCAAATAAAAAATAAAAATATAAATAATGAAATACTAAAGAAACATAATAACTGATTTATATAATACAATAATAATTGTTTCATTTGTGGTGGGTATATTATATAATATTAATTATTATGATATTGTTCTATTATATTATTGACTACTACGTTTATTTAGTATAGATTCGTTTATATATAATACAAATTAAATTGAATAATTAATTAAGTGTCGCACGATATTTTAGGTAGTCATTTGATGTGCTTCAAACAGTAAGTACCTACGAATGTTTCAACGATACGCAATGTGTTAGACCGATAAAAATGAATGGAAAATATTGTAATGCACAACGGATGGATCGAATGGAAATAGAATACATCTAACAACTCGGTTCAGGGTCAGTTACCCGGTTATTTGAATACGGTTAAAATGATGCACGACCATGTACCACCGCAACCGTGTAATTAACGCTAACTGTAGTACCTACCTATGTAAGTGCGAAACAGACGAGGGAGGAACGTGAGTTACTGTACTGGAATAATGATTTACACAATATTCCGCAGCAAATGTTCACATTGATTGACATGACATTTTGAAACATATCACGTCATGACCCGTGCACTCAAGGAAGCCCACTATATTGTACAACTTGGTGGTTAAATTGATTTTTAGACGTTTCGTGTAACTATTTTTTGCATAAGTTATCTTAAAATACAGAAAATATAATGATAATACTATATTGAATTATAGCTGCTTACTCGGCATGCTTGTCATTATTGTGCGTTCGATAACTATACACGATATATTATTATAACCACTTCTACGAATATTTCGGTACACACAAGCTTTTTTTTTTATAAATTATCATAATATATAATAGCAATTATTATACAAACATGATAATAAATTATATTTCGAACGCCATGTATTCAAATGAGCATGTCCTGGACATCGTGAGAGTTATTTCATCAAGCATTATTATTATTAAAATTGTTGTACGTTGTGTTATTCGATGTACCTATACATATTACATACTCGATACGCAATTAACCCGAGGGGTTAGAAAAACAAAATCATAAATAATTTTTTTCCTATAGATTTTCATCTTTCTCTCGCCGTGAGTGTGAATTATACCATTCCTGTGGAATGGATTGTGCGAAAATGTACAGAAAATCCCAGATGACTGTCTATATCCAGTAACGATTGGAATGATTTAATTATTTACGACGAGACATCTGTAAATAACTCCAAATTCTTACTGATGAGCCACGTGCAGCCCCCCCTGCAATCGTGTATGTCTGTTTGTTTATCGTGCTTAGTGGAGAACATATTTTGAACAAATCGCTAAACAATGGATAAATAACATTTTTGGTATGGTAAATTAAATTATATTAGAAATAGTTACAAAATAATAATTTACAATTGATTATCATAATAATATATTGCCTATATAATATAGTACACAACACTTATAAAAATAAGCCATTCAAATATGTCTACTGAATTAAAATAAGTTATAACGAGTAAAATGTTTTAGGAACATTTTTATTATTTTTGTAAATTATATATACCTACTACCATTATAGGTTATAGCCTATAAGTACGATACAGTAACTCGATTATGAAGGATTAAAAAAAAAATAGTGTTTGAAACATAAAAGATTTTATTTTACAATAAACGCAAGGTATTATTAAATAAAAAAGAAAAATGTGGTGTAGTCTATTTTAATCATTAATTATTTTAAATTTAAAATTATTTTTTATGTCTTAATTTTTGTCTCATTCTTCTTTTGATTGAATTTATAACAAACCATATCCGTTCCAATTCCAAGGGTAGGTACTGCAGTCTGTAGCCCTGCCCCATAGTAATTATTTAGGTAATGACGAACAGCTTTGATCTTTAAAATAATATTACAGACCTTTACTGTTTCTCAATTACTAAATGTATTAATTAATTATAGAATCTATTGTTGTTGAAAATTAAAACAAATTTGATTAATAATATTATGTAGTATTATGTTAATTATAATATATTAAAATAGATATATATAATTCGTCAATTCCGCATCGAATTTCCAATTAAACGTATACATGTCATGTGATAAGCAATTAATGCAAATTGTTAAGGGGTAGTCAGATAATTATTAAACTTAAAATATAACTATTGACAAGGATCTTTATGTGACGTAAATAATGACGATAGTTCTGAGTATCTTATATATATATTTTTTTTTTTTGAAAAATAGGATACACAACATAAAATTTCACATTTATCTTATTGATACAGTGAGCTTTTAAATAAAGCCATGTAGACTATTATTTTATAGGTGAATTGTAAGTTAATTTTGAACGTCTGGCTTTTATATAGGTAGGTACTTGCCATTAGACTATGACGTTTTGTAAATTATTAAATTAAATTATCATTGTGTATCCACCTAACCGTTATTTTTGGTCTGATATCTCTAATATTACTTAAAATCATTTTTATATTATTATAAGTTATTGACCTGCTAGTATCGTCTTTATTATCTTTAATTTTATACAATCACCACATTTAAAATATTATAAAACATCGAGTTGTGCTAATGCGTAGTGTAGCGTTACCACACAGAAAAAAAGAGTATTATAAAATAATGAAAAATCTGTACAGGATACATAGTATTTGACGTATAGAGTTAGGAACTCATCATAGTTTACTCACCTAAACACTATATTATATAGTCTTAGCAAAAAAAATAAAAGTAATTTATTGAAAAAAAAAATCAAAATGTTAAAAGTTACTATACTTACATCTAAGCATGTAAGGCATATGCTGACTTTTAATTCAATGATGTTAAATTATACGGATGCCTATAATATAATATTATTTAATATTTACAATAAAAAATCATAGTATTAAAAATTTCCCTTTATTAAAAAAAATATATAACATAATTTATTCGTAATTTAATCAGACGGCTCAAAACACATTATCGCCTACATAATTTATTTTTTTCTAAGTAAATCCTACTAAGTATCACCGTCTTCATAATTAGTTTAATTTTCAAATTATTTTAATTTGAAACTTTAAATTTGGATGATACCAAATATAATATGATACGATATTATAAATTGTGTTAGGTATCTAAATGATATTATATAGCCTTATATAATACATGCTATATTTACTTAGTTATATTTTAGTTAAAATCAAACCCGAGTCGATGGTAAAATATTTAAATGTTACGTATTTAAACAATTAATTGAATGCGTTGTATTTTATAGCTCTTATAATTTATGATTATTTAAATGTTCTAACTATTTTACTTATAGCTGATCATGTAGTACCTACATTACGGTGCCTGTAGGGTCAGTCAAATGTGGACAATGTGGTAAATTAAGAATTTAGGACACAACACTAACTGATATGGCAGCATTATGTAGTGGTTGTATTTGTATATACCTACTTATCAACATTCAACTTTCCTCAACCACTCACGACGTCACCCTCATATAACTTAATGTAGGTATACTGTACCTACCAGTTGACAGTTTGTCTACTACAGTTGATAAGCATAATAAAACGGAACTGAGCTGGGTACAGCCTAGTTACGGTCACGTCCGCCATCGTGTGTTTGGCACATAACGCAATTCACACAAACCACAGTGCAGGGTTATCCTGCTAGGTCATCAACCAACTATATCTTTTCCATTGTACAAATTACCAAAAGCTAATGTCTAATAGCTATACAAAGAAATTTCCTAAACGAGAGCAATATTTTATGACGATGCAGAGACCAATAGAAACTGCACAGCCCTGATCGAATAATAAGACGTATTTAGCTCTATATATTTGATATGCCTTAATATTATATAGATTATGTTTGCCTATAAAATAATAAACAAATATACGTTATAGTATCATAATATTATAATATATGAAATGCATTGGTTGCATTTGCATATGGTGTCTGTACGCGAATTTATTGTTTATATCATAAACATTTTTTTAATAATTTTCAATGATTAACAGCTCGGGATAAATACTATAATATTATTAGTGATGTGGGAGGGTTTCAGCTTCAAAATGTCAGAACATTTTATATTTTATCAATATTAGTAATTTTAGATTCTGAACGATGAAGCATATTTATTTTACAATGATATGTTTTTTTTTCTTGTATACTCGTTATTATTTACAACACTATAATTATTATGTACACATTAAGTAGTCGAAATAACACTTCAATTTTAAACTTCACTAACTTTTATTTTCAAAAACATCAAAAAAAAAAAAACAAAAATTAAATAAAAATTGAAACTTTACGAAAAATCAGTTTTTCCCAAAATCTTTTTAGTGAAATTTTGGTGTAACTAAAAATTAAAAAATAACCATGGATACATGAATTAATATGATATTATTATAAATTGTTATTAATTTATTTATAAGTCAATACTATGTTCCAAAGAACCATTATAATACTGAAATAGTTTTGAGTTATAAATAGCTTAAAATAATTAGAAATATTTTTAAAATCTCATTGTGCGTGAAAAATAATAATAAACGTAATAGATCAAAGTTCAAGTCTTTATCTTTAATATTTTTTTAATGACACCACAATTTTTTTTTTAGTTTTAGAAATTTTTATAATAAAAACTCCTAATTTCTAAAAAAATTATTTATTTTATAAGAGTTTTTTGTTTGTGACTGAGGCACTTTTTATCTAGGAAAAAGGCTTTGATTTTAAATTACAGCTTTTTTTCTAATAGGAAAGCAACCTAGTTAATACTTTGGGGAAAATCGATTTTCATAATATATTGTTTGGTAATTAAACATCAGTCTATATTTAAAAATACGTATAGATATATAGATACTATAAAAAAGATTTAAAAAAATGATCTTATATAAAAAAAAACATTATATAAACTATACTACACTCACCCAAACTTGTAAAAATGGTAGTTGTAGTTTTATACAGACAATAAATAATAAAATAAATTTTAATAGCTAAATATATTTGGGGTGCAAGCCAGTTCACCCTCCTCGTGCTGCACACTGGGCAATTCTAATTTAACTGGGACGCACTCGGGTTACGTAAAAAATATGACATTATTTTCTCGGGACGATTTGGGTGATACCTTATTTTGAACGCAGTCAGGAAATTAAATAAGGGTATTTTTGGAACGCACTTGGAAAAATTCCCAAAAATTTAATACAAGGTTCCTGTTAGGTTGTTGTCCTTGCCATTAAAAAACACTTAAGATACATTGGAACGTTTTGTTACATACACAGTTAAAGTTTAAAGCTTAATAAAATTAGATACTTAAAGATGAATAACGATTATAGTTTTTTTTTATAATTGATAATTTCATTCACGGGAACTTAAATAACTTTCAACATAGGTATTATATTTTATACAAACAATGACATTTTTAAATGCAATAATTTTGACTA
>WHPZ01581472.1:0-11725 GCA_016617965.1 Macrosiphum rosae
GTACGTAGCCCGACGGGTTGTAGACTGTAGTCGTTTTTACGTACACTGTCACTGTCGTTCGCCTAATAGACTTTTGAAGTATTCATACTTCAATTTCTTTATTTTCACTTTATTGCATTTTTTTATACATAATTTATAATTAGGTATTTAGGTATAGTATCTATATTCTAATCACTTTTGAAAAAAATATTTCACTACTTACATCTTTTTAATACCCACGCCACGCCACTGGGTAGTTCTTTTATTCACTTTCCCTATTCACACATTATTGACAAAATTATTATCATAAAAGTTGCTGCACAGGAAATCACTTCTGTCAACATAATTTACACATATGTGTTACAATTATGTGTAAAACTTTATTCTCTTGACTGTAGTGATGAGACTGAATTCTGGAATGAATAAAAGCTGTCGATGTGAGTTAGTGACATCCGAATGTATCAACATTTAATATGGTATGCATTTATGCAAGTAGTTTCAAACTATTTTATATAATATTATGTTATTTTTAGATTTTGAGCGGAGCGACTGAGCAAGGAAGCTAGTCGTTGTACAATAGTGTTTGTTTTTTTTTTAATTTTATTAATTTTATAAATATAATTATTACAAGAATAAAATTTGACCAACTGACGATTACCGATAACAACGCTGCAAAGAAGACCCGCTCGTATCCTTGCGGCTAATAATACATTTTCCTGCCTTAGAAAAAGTTTTAGGAAATGATAATATAATAGATGGATCGTTTTCATACTAAAATATTATCAATTTTGTATTACCGTGGATAATGGACATACCTATCAAATACATATTATCCCTATAAGTGCTGAAGAAGTAATTGAAGTGACTAAAAAAAAAGAAAATCAAATGTTGTACTATAATTTTTTAATTCAGGGGCTTCATTTCAACTTTTTAAAAAGTACGCTAACTACTAGGAATGACAAAAAAATTTTCAGCTGGCCAATATATATTGTACTATAGTTATTACAAATATTTTTTTGCGCTAAGCTCGAAAATTAATATCTTTATATTTTTCATGTATTAATCTAATATAGTATTATGAATATTGTATACCTATTAAATATCTATTAAATAGTAATAATACTAAATTAGTATTTAAATTTAAATATTTATAGACACTATTGTACGATTGTCTAAAAACATAACATCATTTTTTTTTTGTCAAAATACTGGGTCGTACTAAGAGAACTCAGGTGGGATCCTAGGAGTTCTAAATTAAATTATTAGTACATAAATATTAAATAGTGTGTATAAAACAAACCCTGGAATCCTCAATCACACATAAAATATCTAAATTAACCAAACATTTTTATATTTAATTTAAATAATTTAATAATACATTAATTATAATATTATATCACATAGGCATGGTTGTCGATACTTAAGACCAATTCAAAAAAGGTTATTTTTGCCTGACGTGGAAAAATTATAGTTTTTCCAATATTTGTTAAATTCTTAGATAATATTTGGGCCAATCTTTTTATAATTTTAATTATTTCATTGATTTTATTCATACCCATGTTTCTTTTCGATGAAGTATGCTATGCTAAATACTGACTAAATTGATTTTTCAAAAAGTTGGTAAAATTATTTAACTTCAGCTATGCTTTATAAAATAATATTTATATAGTTTAACAGCAAGGATAAAGTAAAGAAAGAAGTTGCTGGTGATAACTTTTTAAATTCATCTACTGTTCAATAGGTGACATTGCCAATTTTTTACCCATCAACTGACTTATATTTTAATATTTAATTAATAAAAATAGGTACAGTCAGTTTAAATATAATTCTATTCTACAATCATCAAAAAGATCATACTTCAATTCAAACTAAATATAAAAATATGATGGATTATAAATATATATTCAAAATTGAGTACACTTGAAAATATTTTGTTTTATATTTTCATAAAAACATTATCTTTTAAAAAAAAAAAGTATAAAAATTATATCAGCTATAAATGCTTACAATTATATACCAAATCCAAATTTATGTGTAACACCTTTTTTTTTACAATACATCAAAAGCACCAGTATAGCAAAACAATATTAAAACAACTGATTGAAAATCGCTCATAAACTTAATTGTTTAAAATAATTAACAAAGCCATCCAAATTAATTAACTCTATAAAAACATTGTTTAAGGATTTAAGGAAATAAAAATGTATTAGGTTAAATCTTAAATACAAAAAAATAATTATTTCAAATATATTCCTCATATTTTCTTTAAAATAATACAATACTTAAAAAAAAAAAAAAAAATAATCAAGAAAAAAAATAATATAATATAAAAATTATTTTCTGTTTAATGAACAATCACATCATGTATTAATAAATAACTACAATTAAATATTATTTTTTAAAAAATATTTATGTAGATAATAAGCGATACAAAACAAATATATAATAAATCAAAAGCCTAAAAAAAAGGACAAATAAATGTATATAAAATCACATCGATGTATTTTCTACCTATTTTAAGGTCATAGCAAAGAATAAGAACATTGATAATAAAATATCAACGAAATAATATTATTCTATAATTAGATAACGTAAGAATGTTAAGATAACAATATTATTATGAAAAAAGTTTTACGAAGATTGAAGATCTATCATCTTAGCAGATGATAAATCACATTTTTATTGTACCTACATAATTTAATGGAAAAATTATGATTTCATATGAATATACTAGTCAGCCTTTTTTGAAATTGTTAATTAACTGTAGACATTAAATAAAAGCATATGATTATTTAATCAACTATAGGCAAAATATTTAAATACATATTATTAGATATACTGTCATGATTACCATATTATTATTTTAGTTTAAACAGATAATACAAATAAAAATTATAACAGTTAAAATATACTTGGAAACAAAAAAATAAAAATTGTAAATATCATGGAGTTTTCTAACAATCTAAGAATAGTACTGAAAAAATAATACACGATATACAAACAAAAATATAATGAAAAATATATACAAATAATTAATATTATTTGATATATTAAATAATTAAAAGCCTACACTAAAATTGATGATGATAATTTAGCAAAAGATGTGTTATTAAGATAAAGTAACACAATAAGGTAAATAATGTACTTTCTAATAATATTAAATACATTAAAAGATACATTTATATACATTAAACAATAAAGGATTGTAACGAAAATGTGTACTTCATAAATGAAGATTAGCATAGCTTGAATGTTATGCATTACAAAAAATTTAAAAAAAAAAACATATATATTTAAGATAACAGTTGATGAGATATAAGTTACATACAAAAATAATTCATACATAAAAATAAATAAATAAATTAATAAAAAAAACACTGCCTACTCTAAAATGTTTTTTTGAAAAATGAAAAAAGCAGGTTAACTAATCAGCCTTAAAATAAAAACAATACATTAATTTAGTTCTTAGAAACATTTTAAGTTTTAAAAATATGTAATAATAGTAATACAAATATTAAAATTGCATACTCTTATCATATTTATGCAGTCTTAATATACAAAATTAGGATGATTGGATAAAATATATTTTTTTGTTTTCTGATTGCCAACATCTAATAGAACATTATTTTAAATAAAATTAAACGCGTGTAGTTAAGACCAAATGAGCGTTGTTAAATACAATTTGGCTTATAAACAAAGTAAATTTAATAATATTAAATTGTACAATCACAGTTATAACACCTACAAATTTTAAACTTATGTTTATATATAAAAGTAGTTCATAATATATAATTAAATATTATTCATAATATTATAATAAGTAAATTATAGTGGGAATTGAGGGTAGATCCAATAGATCTTGTGGATTATAGACCAATAGTATGAATTTTTAAGTTTAAAATAAGAAATATTTATTATCAAGGTGGATAATTATATTTGTACATCTAAGAATCAATATTTATATTAAAATAATATATACTAATTGGTTTGGACTTCAAAAAAAGAAATAAAACATACTAAAAAATACTAAAAAATCAATAGAAAAAGAAAAAAATGGACAAATATGACAAATTTAACTCATTATCAAACATAAACTCGAGTATAAGTAAAAACTTCAACTATAAATAAGAATTATCTTTCATAATAAATCAGAATTTCCATTCAGTGCGTTGATGGCTATGTGATTAAATAAAGTTAATAAGTCCATTTGAAGAGTCTTGTGAAAAATACATGTACATAAAATGAATACTTGAGAAGATAAAAATAAGTTAATTTACACCTTTGCAATAAATCAAGAATATAAAAAAAAAAAAAAAAACGAAAAAAAACAATATGAATATGACATTATATCACATCATTTCAGTCAACATTGAATTGTGGTCAAAACAAAAACATTGAAAATAATATATTAGTCCAGGATTTTTTTAATAAATTAAAAATAAATATGTAGGTGCTATAAAGAAAACAGGAATAGATAAGTTGCACGCTGCCATTTAAGGTATTTATTTTGTTTCGCATTAAAAGTTGGCGTATGACCTCATAAAATACAAACAGAAGCGAATCTATAATCGTTTTTTTTGTTAATAATTAAATCTAACATTGAAATGATAATATAAAATAATGATTGTCCTGGACTATGAAATTAACATAAGAATTATGTACGTTTTAAGTTAAACATAGAAAGCTAAGTTGAGGACGGAGTTCAATTTTTCTTATTACGTTTCAAGTAGGAGTCAGCATAGTGGCCGCCAATTCCTTGTGAATGTTGTCCAATATACATACCTTCAGGACTAAGTTCAGGCGATGGAGGAATACCTCTTTTTTGACCACGAGCTGTTTCATGTTGATTTGACAACGATGAGGTGGACGAAGTAGGTGTCCAGATATTCGGCGCTAAAGGAGAATACATAGATTGTGGGGATGGAGTCGAAGCGATGCTCTGCATAGAGGACCATGTGGATGATGGCGAGTAACTCACAGACGATTTTTCCGGTGCAGCAATGGGACTGGCTAGATACGAATCAGTTGCTGAAGACTGAGTATTTTTTGGCCACTGTTGATCCATGTTAAGAGATAATGATGAACCAAATGGATAAGTAGGAGTAGTTGGAGTCGGTGTCGCTGGAGGTGTAGTAGTATTAACACCTCCATAGATATTAATAACAACATTTTGTTGTTGACTTATATTATGTTGTTGTTGTTGTTGTTGTTGATGAACTAACTGTTGATTCATCTGTTGTTGAGCTATATGTTGTTGAGCTATTTGTTGTTGAGCTATTTGTTGAGCTAATTGTTGGCCAATACTTTGTAAATTTTGGTTTTGATAAACTTTTTGTACAGCATCAATTTGATTCAAAGTATTATTGTTATTTGTAGTTTGTTGTACGGTATCAACAAATGCAGGATTAAGGTTGGCTGTCAAACCTCCATATCCATTAGCCTTTTGTGTTCCAGCCAAAATCTGAGCGGTTATTAGTTCTCTATAATAATTAGCCAATAGTGGGTTGTTTAAATCTGCATCAAATAATCCAGAATTTAAATGTGGTGGAACTTCTCCAACAGGTGGGCTAGGTAATAACCTTGATCCATAAGTCTAAAATAACAAAATAAAAACATAATATAACCTTACGTATCAATTAATTATTAAAAAAAAAAAAAAAAAAAAAAAATTGAATTTACCTCTGGAGTAGCACCCATGTAAGGTAAACTTGTTGGAGAATGCAACATAGTCGGTGGAGCTTTGCCATTTATTAAATGTGATCTCAGTGTTGCTATAAACATTTGCAATAAAAATCAGTTATAATACATATAAGTTGATTAAATAACTTAAAATTTTAATAAGCTTACAATCGTTAAAATCTTGCAGTTCAGTCCCCATTTGAGCGGCTTTGATTTGATTAAAAATAATATTTTGAAGATTTTGTGCAACTAAAATTTAAAAAAAAAAATCATAAAAATCAATTTTAAATTAATATTTTACTATCTCTATTGGGTACTTACAGATTGGATTCTGTTTGGAAAGGTTTTGCAACGATTGCTCAATGACTTCCTGTGGAGGGTCTGGCAAGAGTCCACCACATTTAGATTTACTCTGAGAAAAAAAACAAAATAAAATAATTAAAATGGAATAAAAACAAATATTAGATTGTTCCCACACCATTACCGGTTCATTCAATAGTTTCAAAAACAAATTTATAGCTCTGACTCCGGGTATGTAGTATGTAATGCGAATATTATGGCCTCTCAATGTGTGTCCATTCAACTCCGATTGTGCTCTTTCTGCATCTTCAGCTGTGTTATACTCCACTAGACCCCAGTCTAATGGACATCCATTTTTAAGCGCAATCTAAACAATAGATTTATTTTATTTAGCATAGATAGTACAACAACAAAATAATGCACAGTAGGTACACTATTCTACCAACATGGTCGTAGATTCTGTATAGACACTAACCTGGCAATATGGCGGGTTCACGACTTTGGCAAACACTTTACGGAATTCGCTCATGTCTCTGAATGACTTGGGCAAGTTGTCCACATACAGGCATTTGGAGTGAAGAGAATCGTAGGTAATATGACTACCGTCCAACCAATCACAAACCAGTGTCTGGTCATCGATACCTTTGCCGTCCAAACCGCATTTGGCCGTGATCGCGCACTCCTTGTTCAAATACTCGACAAATCCATATCCCTTGCTCTCGCCGGTCTTCTCGCTGATAATCAGAAATGTCTTGCGCACCTCACCGTACATTTGCACCAACCGGGTGAACTGGTCCTCCGTGTAGCTGTACGGCAACCTGGCCACGCACAAGAGCATTTCGGTGGGAGTCGGGGACACTGGTATGCGCTGTCCCCTCAACACGAACTGCTTGTGGAAGTCCCATTCTTCCATTCTTAGTTCCGGGTCCTCCAACGTCACTCGGGCCATGCTGCTGCCGGATGTCGTGCTGATGTGAATGCTTTCAACGGGAAATTCGATTAAAAGTTTTCTGATTTCCTGTAACAAAAAAAAAAAAAAATTGTTAATTATCTTCAATACTTTTTTTTATAAACGCGTCGTTATAACTATAAGGTAAGTAGATATACTAGCAAAATACAAGTAGTAGGAAAATATCGATCTGATAAGATTCGCGGATCTGCCTTCCATATAAGAAGAGGGCATATCTATACTATATGTCTATAAACGTGTTTAGTTTAAACATTTACATTATACATAATTATATTCTAAGCCCAAACACACTTCTACACACTCGGGCGGCTGGATAAACCTAAATTCAGTCACTTTAAATTTGTATTTATTTTATTTTATTACTCGAGTCAATAAATTGGAAATGCAATCCTTAGAGGGTGAAATACCAGAGGAAATCCGCTTAACTCGCATAAGTAATAGGTACTAGAGTTCTACCTGAATGATTTTCAAACTAGCTTATTATATAGCTAACAACCTCACATTTAACTTATCAGTTATTGTTCGAGTTTGGTTGAAAATATTTAATTCAACGATGTCTGGTTGTTGCGGTAGTGGTTACCTACTATATCGATTATGACCGGAGAATTATACGACCTTCAACTCAAAAAACGTATAAGGGAACAAGAGGCACTTACATTTTTTCGACACTGTCTCATGATTACTTACCTAACATTAATTACTTCTAGATGTGAACAGTCTTTAGGCTTAGTTGTTGTGATAACAATTAATAAATTATTATAGCGACACGAGACACTCTGTCGGTAATTAACATTTTTAAAATAAAATTACTGAAATGATTATTCAAATAATACACAGATTTTTTATGTGCTGATCATAGTTATTATTTCTACTAGTTAAACAAAACAAGTATTGTAATAGAGACGACCGAGTAGAAAATTAAGCCATACAAATACTGCAAACAAACATATTGAAAAAAAGAAGCCTGTCTAACAGTAGTTAAATTAAAACGGTATTAGAATTGTTTAATCGAGTTTTTACTAACATTAAAATCTCAACAAATATACAAATATGGTGTCATGTTAAAAAAAAAATGTTAACTATCGAACACGTGAATAGGTAAACTGCACTTCCGGTGAATATCATGCTTCACTAATTTTTTATTCGGCACGGTGAACATTACATGGGACCATTTTACCCTAACGCATTGATTCGTCTAGCACAGATACCATATTATATTATTTTAACAGCAATAATTTTTCTAGAGGAATCAAAAAATTCAACAATATTCATAATAACCGCATGTCCCTCCTAATAGGTTTTTAAAAAAATATTTATAATAATTAAAACAGTTGGACAAGCATAACATATTAGACAAAAGTAATTTTGTAATAATTATTGTTATTATAATAATCTTTCAAATACATTATAAGTAAAGCCCACGACAGTAAATTAATGAAAAATAAAAATAATACATTATTCAATTATGTGTCAGTATGTTGCAATAATATATAAAATCTGCAGGAATATTTTAACAAAAAATAAAAACGGTTACATCATAATTTACGTTACTCTGTTTTTCAATAAAAGTATGGTATTTTTATTGTTATGCCTTATGTCCAAATATTATTGAATGCACGTGTGTTATATTGACAATTACTAATTTTTCCGCAGACAATAATTGTTAGAACATTTCAATATAGGTAATAAGTATATGATACAAATACAATAAATATAATAATAATATCCACAGTTGTCAATGGTAATTTCTGTTAAGCGTGCCAGTCAATTGCCCAAATAAGGGGTGTTTCACTGTGCTTGAGGAGACGTAGACTCTAAGAAGTGAGAACCCAAGTGACAACGATTAAACCTATATTATAACCAGACATGAAAAACGAAAGTCCACGTGCCCAACCGAAAACCGAATCAATAGAGTTATCATTTATGTTTTTAAAAATTTAAAAGCAAACGCTTAAAAAAAAAAAAAAATACGATCCGTGTAGACTCAATGTTTTTTTTTTACTACATACATCACACAGTGCAGTCAAATATGTGTGTAAACACGAATAAATAACAATACTCGGCCATGTGTGGAAGTAATTTTTTACAAACACAAACACGTGTTATTCCATTTCCAAACACACTGTAATACCATGCCTAATATTATTATTGTTGTAACCATAAAATAAATAAACAGATATTTTACTCACTTATCGAAAGTTTTTCACAATTTTGAACTCTATTCACACACGGATATTTACAATTTTATATTTTTAAACTTTTGTCAGTGATCTTTGCGAATAGTAATAACTTCAAACCGATGAAAACAATTTTTTCTTGCGTATTGAAGTGAAATAAAATTATATGCAGTTTTTAAAATCTAACAAAAGTGTAAAATAATATTTAATTGAGTAGAAAATTCCATCAAAAATTAATTTTGTCGACTACGAACCTACGTGGTTTTTTGGTAAACTAATAGGCACATATCAATTTTATAATTTTTAAAGCAAGTGAACTTTCTTGTTCATAATCTTGCCAAGATATTTTACTAAAAAAATGATTTGTATACAATATCATTGAATATATTATAATTTATATTGTACAATATAATATACGCAATGATAATATCTACATTAATAGTTATCAAATAAATGATTCAATTTGGAAAATTTTTTTTTACTATTATTTATTTTTTTTTCCATATTTTCAAGATTCTTATTACATATAATATGCCATATTGTGATACTTGTAAGTGCATATAAATATATTATGTAATATACTAATATACACGTGTTCTATACACACAGCTATAGTCGATTCAAAGAATATAAATATTACGACGTGTAACTATATACTGTATTTTGAAAATTTTGATATTTTGATTTTTCTTAGTATGCAAACATTTCATGAAAAGTGATCAAGGTGAGCGATTTTTTTTTTTATAGATATAATATATTAATGATCTTTTGTTTTGGAAGTTTACGGAAAAACACAAATAATAATTTTATTACCACAATACGAGTCCACATAAAGTAAGCACCGATAAACTATGATTAAGGATCTAATATTTTAAGCGCATCTCGGGAATATTGCCGTTTTGGAGTCACCCTCGAGGAGGTAACTCTCAGCAGCGAAAAAAAGGCATTATCTGTATACAATTTATGAACACTATACATAGACACAATTATATTAATATTATTGTTATTATTACGTACACGCACATAGTCATAACACAACATTAAAGTTTTACGGCTGGCAACGTGCATTATGAGCCATTGAAGTATATAGTAGTTTATTTCGAACAGTCGTCATAATATGTAGGTATTTAATTTTTTTTTGTTTTGTTATTATTATCGCATCTTTAGGGCGAAAACACTGAACACACTTCTCGCGGTATTCAATCACGCTGTAGCCCGTTCGTATATTATTATGATATTCCGTCCCAAATCGAAAAACAGGATTAAAAAAAAGAAAAAGAAGTGGAACACATGGCTGGATTCCAATAATTATAATATATGCCAATTTTTTTTCATTTTTTCCCTTTAAAAAAAAAAACGTCTGCGTTATATAATAATATATATCATTTTTTTTCCCATTTACTAAGAGACCACAGTATACCTATAATACTATAGTCGTGACGTAGGAACTCTGCTGCAGAAACGATAGATATATTGTTTGTTATACAGAGTGAATCATCAGGCACGCGCACGTATTTAGTAATACTTAATGAGTTATGACTAATGACCTTATATTAAAATGATAGATTTTTTTATACCATTAATTAAGAAGTGTCCTGTAGCAGTGTGATTGTAATAAATTCCTTTTTTCAGATGAGAATCAAATTTGTCAGTGTTAATTATTATGCAGTCTTGAAAATGTTAATGCATCCAAACCGAAATCCAAACCATCAGTTATTAAGCATTTTAACTTAATGTACCAAGAATAATAAGTAGGTACATGGTATTTGGTTGAAAAATATAGGTAGATGATTTAAAAATTGTATAAATGAATCCATCAATATGTTATATTATTTTTATTATTTGATCCGTTATCCTTAGTATATACATTTAAATAACTCAGAAATTACTCGTTCAAATTTTTAGTTAGATACATCAACATTTTCAAAAAAAAAAAACACCTGTTTATCAATTTCTAGTAAAAAAAGTTGGTTTTTATTTGGAAAGAAGAAGTTCGTACCGTCACAGGATTTTCCCCTTAAATTATGACGTGTAAGTCCGAGTTTTTTAAAATGAAGCCCCGGTAAGTAAAACCTAAGCACAGGTTCAAGTATACCTACTTAAAAATTCCAAAAATCAAAATTCAAATACATGCATAACCAAAGGGAAAAAAGGGGAGGGTGAATTTGAAAAAAAAATTGGTGAACCACCCTGTATACATATAATTTAACAACTGCAATAGACTGTCGTCGTCCCATCACAATTATTTTTCGGCGGGCATAAACATCGTCCTGCTGGCACGGGCACGATTATAGCGATGCGATGTCATCTCAAACGACGATAATCGCGCTACACGTATTTTGAACGATGATGGCTTATGATATAGGTAATCGCGAGAAAAACGCACAGCAGCCGCGCTTAAGAATATTGGCCGGGTTCGTATAAATAGTGAGCGAATTTTCTCAGTCGCAGAAACCATATAATTCGGCAGAACTACACAGATGGCACACTCGCTATTTTCGTTTATCTGGTGCGCACACAGCGGAAACCGACCGCCGAAAGTTTATTAACGGTTTACCGCGTGAGTGGAAATTCTAATATATTATTATTATCTCGGCGGAGAGCGATGCACAATAATATT
>WHPZ01581474.1:0-10586 GCA_016617965.1 Macrosiphum rosae
ACAAGATTCCTTATAAAATTATCTACCTTTATCAAAAAAAATATGTGTATAAGAAAAGGAAAGGAACATAATCGACCAGGACCATTAGTTGATAGCTCATTTATTATCACTGTATATTATTATAGAATATAGATTAAATAACACTAGTGACTAGACGTTTTATGGAATTTATGATGTTATAAAGTTGAGTTTCTCTGTGAGTTGAGGACACTTTAGACCAAACTCTTTGTGTATTAAAAAGTGTGATATAAGATAACTACTGTCAAACACATAATAAACAAAATGCTTATCAGTATAAATCCTAATCTCTAGAAGGAATGATAAAAACACTGTGAACTAATCTATTTGAATTAGTCCAGATTCAATATTGTAAGTACTGAATATTAATATTTGAATATATTACTTGTTGACTATGAGAAGTGCCCCCATCGGGAGGCAACGGTAAGACAGATCCTCCCAAAGTAGCATATTCGCCTGGCGTCATCGTCAATAAAGTATTTATAGAGCCACGGCGAGATGGACGCCGTATTGTTGCATAAGTATTATCTCCCTACAATAATATTTATAGGAATTAATAACATAAATCAATGTAGAAGATTAAAAAGTCTAATATACCACTATATTATCTTGGCTTATCGGCATTTCTTTATTTTCTAGATCACAAAAAACTTGCATAGTTAATTCTTGTTCTTCATATAACTTTAATTTTCTGAAATAATATCAATAAATAAATAGTTAATAACAGTAGTTATGTATTAAATTTAGATACTGAGCTGAGGTTTCACAGTCATATAATAGGTCGATTCACTTCCATTTTTAAACTAACAAAGCAAAAAGTGATCTGCTGATCGCCAATTTGCTATGTTACGCTCTTGTAAGAGATAGCAACGGAGACAACAAATTCCAGTGTAACGTCACAGAATAGATAAATGGTAACGTCCATTTTAAAATAAAACTGTATTTAATGACTTTAATTGTAATACTTAAACATTGCTTTCGAGTTTGAGATACTTGTCTACTTATCAAATTCCTATATTTCTCTTTTTTATTTATAGACTTTTTTAATTGAAAATATAATAAATTATTATTTTTAATCA
The DNA here is from genome assembly GCA_016617965.1 of Macrosiphum rosae. Taxonomy (NCBI): domain Eukaryota; kingdom Metazoa; phylum Arthropoda; class Insecta; order Hemiptera; family Aphididae; genus Macrosiphum; species Macrosiphum rosae. The sequence continues at coordinate 1,098 of WHPZ01581474.1, forward strand.
ATACTATCTTACTGTTCAATCCAAAGAGGATTTTCGGTAGTACTGAGATCATCAATCACAGCTTTTTTTATCAATATATCGTTCTTTATTGAATTATTGTCCAAATCCGAAAACATCCTGAAGAAATATATATATATATATAATTAAAATTAATTATTATAATTATGTGGTTAATGTTATAAAATAATTTTAAAATTGATTTACCAATGTCTGAAGCAGCAACAAATTATTAATACACCAATACATCCAACAGTCAATACCACTAATAAAGCTACCAAAGCAGCTATAGTAGGTTCAAATGATTCATTTTGGGTAACGACCAAGGCAGGCTATAACAAAATTAATATTTAATAATTTTAATACAATGTATTATGAGTCATTATCAATCAATCACTACTATTTTAAGTGAAGATTTATATATTAATTATTAATGAATTAAATAGATTAAATTAAATTCTTAAAAGATTATTATAACATTTTTTTATTAAAAGAATTATGATTGAAAAGTTAACTGATTAACAATAATAGTTAGCTGTATATTTCATACATACCACAACGTTTTCAATAGCAAAATTATGATAATAGTCTTTCAAATAATCATATTTATCATCAATGATAGTTAGGACTTCCCAACTAGACATTATATCATTTCTTGTTGGATCAACTAAGTGTAAGTACACATCACTCCAATCTGGTTGAATATAACCATGCTGGTTAACATGGTAACGAACATCGTCCAATACAACAATCATATTAGTCACATTTGCTAAACTAGAGAGTATTTGTTCTCGACCTTCATTAACAGTTTGTGGGGCGCGTGACACTATTAACTTTACTAATTGGTGGGTTTCATACACCCATACCTAAAAAATTGTAATTTCTATTTAGAATAGTCATTCGGATTTGATAAGTGTTGTTAAATTACAGTGGCTATTGTTGATGCAACTCTATGGGGAGGTGCGCTTTCTTTGGCAGCTATTTGTAAGTCAAAACGTCCTTGATTATACTCCGCTAAGAATGCAGCTGTAGAAATACGGCCAGATTGATCAATTGAAAAAGGATCTTTTAGTGAAGATGACCATGTCAAATTATTTAATCCCGGTCTAAATAATTGTGTATTCTCTATAGAGTATACAACTGTACTGTTTTCTTCGTAGTCCAGATCAATTGATGTTACTTGAAGAACAACATCTCCAACTTTGGCCATAGTATTTACTCCTGAATATTAAATATTTTATATTTTATGTACCCCCATATATACATATTTTGAATAATTAACTAAGTAATTGTTTAAATTTAAAATGTTCAATAAAAATGGTTGATACACAGTAGAAGTTATTTAAACATAAATAAATGCATTTAAAATTTTAACATAAAAATCTTTTTAGTAAACAAATTAACTAGATTTACATAAATGTTTTCTTTATTATTATAAAGTAATGCAATATTTAATTTCATTGTAAAAAATTGAACATAGTGAAAAGGATTCATTATTTTCTTATTGATGTCAAAGCTTAACTTTGTATATTTATAACTTAAAAAAAAAATTAAACCATTTTGAAATTTAAATAAATACATGAAAAATAAAAATAAAAATTTGATAAAAAAAATGATAACTTAAAGGAATGATGTTCAAATATTAAGTTAATTATAACTCAATAAGTATTTGAGAACAATAAGGTAAAATAAACATTTACTGACCTGCATAATAATGACTAGTTTGAAATACTGGGGCATTGTCATTTTCATCCGTTACCAAAATTAATACTTTAGCCAAACTATAATCCTCTTCTTCTCCAATCTGTTAAGGAAATAATAAAAATAAATAGATTAATAATATTATTTATATAATTAATAGATTTAGTTATATAGATACATAGTAAAATTGGTTGAAATGATATAGGCCAAGACCCCATATAATGATATAATTAAAATATAAGTCCATAATATAGTTACATTTTTTTGTTGATAACTGATATCATTTGAAGCTTTGACAATAATTTGATATGAACTTTGTTTTTCTCGATCTAATGTATCGTTTGCATAAATAGTTCCATCAAGACGGTCAACAATAAATGGAACTGGTATATTTGATACTAAATAATAATAAATACGTGCATTTTCACCTTGATCTAAATCAGTTGCTTTAACTTGACCTAAAAAATATTTGAACAATACAACTTAATAATATTACCTATTGATATTAATGAACAACCATTGTAGTTTATATTAATATTTTAAAAGTGATCTTTTATATAATAATACATTTTTAATATCAATGTAAATATATTACCAATCTTGTATTGAGGTCTATTATTTTCTTTGATATAAAACGTATACAATGGTTTATGATCATTGTATACAGGAAATCGAGGCATATTATCATTAACATCAATTAAATTGACTGTGAGAAGCTTCAAAGATTCATGCCATGTTGGTGATCCTTGATCACGTGCTACTAATACCAACTAAATAAATAAGTTTTATCATAAATATTGACAATTTTTTTTTTAAATTTAAGATAGAAGGAGATATTAATTATAATTTAATAAATTTATTAAGTACTTGATAGGATGACTTAGTTTCATAATCGAGTAAAATTTGAGTTTTTATCTGTCCTGTTTCTGTATTTATAGTAAATGCATCAGTTTGTTGTGCATTTGTATTGGAAACTTTGAAAAAATAAGTCACTCTGCCATTTTCTCCAAAATCTTTATCTTCAGCACAAACTGTTAAAATTGAGGTCCCAACACTAACATCCTTAAATTAACAGTGACCATTTTAATTTTTTGGGAACAGTGTTAAATTATAATACTATACAATGTGTCTCGTGAAGAAGTGATCGGCCCGTGCCGTATGATAGTATAGCTTAAGTTATGTAAAAAACTTCTTTAAAGGGGAGTTCTAACTTATTATTTTTTTTAGTTATGGGCAATTTAACTTTTTTGAAAACAAAACCAAACCGCTCATTTGCTGATGTATCTTCAAAACTTTTCAACTTTTTACTATAATTTTTTTTTATTTGAAAGCTATTGTGCTGAGCCAAAACTGACATACACAATCAAACAAAAAATGCACACACTATTTTTATAAAAATAAAAAAGTAAAATAAAATTAGAATTTTTAAAAGGAAACCGAGTATAGATCCAAATAAGGCTGTATTTACCTTTTATTTTATTCTACTTTTTTTTAATTTAATAAAAATAATTTGAACATTTCTGGTTTGATTGTGTATGTGTTGAAAGCACAGTAATAGCTTTAAAAAAAAAATAAAATCATGATAAAAAGTTGAAAAGTTTTGAAGATACATCAGCAAAATAAATATATGGTAGTTTTGGTTTATTTAAAAAAAAAAATTGAATTGCCCATAACTAAAAAAGTTAGAGACCCACCCTATAAAGGGGTCTTTTTCATAGCTTAAGGTATATACTATCTTATGATGCCAGCCAGTCACTTCTTTATAGAACACATTGTATCATCCAAGTAACGAAAAAATATATTTTAATGTTATAAAATCAGATGAACTAACTTCTGGGATAGATAGTGTGGAATTATTGGTTGACGGATGAACAAATGTTGGTTGATTCTGATTAACATCTAATACAGTAACATTAACATTTGCTTGATCCCGAAATACACCATCAAAAACATCAACTTTGATCAAATATATACCTTTTTTACCATTCAAGGGCATAGCTGAATATAAAAATCCAGAGTCCTTATCAAGGGTAAATAAATCTAAAATCAATTCATAAAAAGGGTAATCAGTAATTACATTCATAAATATTGTTTATGACATTTTTACAAACCTTTATTCCCTGATATAATAGAGTATTTCAATTTTGAATTCAGATCTTTGTCAATGGCTTTCAATTGCATAAGAGGTGTTGTAGGAGTTGAGACAATAATAGACAATGAATAATCTTTTGGGTCGAATTGTGGTGGATTATCGTTCACATCAATTAGTTTAATAAATAGCTGAAAATAAAATAATCAGCATATACTTAATTTGTATTTATGAATTTTACTAGGTATTCAATGATTCAAGCCAGAAGCAATTAGTAATGCAAACTGTGGGGTCTATCATTAAAGAATACTTCTATATTTAATTGTTTTTATTATTTTACTACAAATTATATTTACCAATGCTACTGCAGTTTTTGCCAAACCAGGTGGAGCTTCATCTTTAGCTTGAATTGTTAACATAAATTCTGACGTTACTTCACGATCAAGAAAACTAGAATCATTAACTTTTACAATTCCTGTGTCTTGATCAATAATAAAACCATATTTATTGCCAATTATGGAGTAACGAACTAGTCCAAACAATCCTTTATCAGCATCAGTAGCGATTACAATTGTCACAAAAGTTCCAACTGGTGCATTTTCTTCTATTTCTGCTTTGTACTCGGTCTGAAAAAGTAGTACATTACTAATGCATCAATATTTTTTACAATAAATAATTAAATTTATTTTGCTGTAGTATACTAATTAAGAATTAGTAATCACTATAGTATGAAAAGTATATTATACTGTAATTTATATAAATTGAATTTGGCTTGGTATGGATTAGATTTTGCTTTTAAATTATAACAATTTATAATATATTTTGAAAATATAAACAAACTATAGAGTTAAGATACAAATTGTTAATTGATGTATTTGAACTACGCAAACAAAATAATTAGAAAACTTGTAAGTTGTAAGTGCCATTGAAAATAAAATTATCTAGGTACAACAACTTATTTACTTATCATAACATTTCCTCAATTTCATAAATTATAGCCTGGAAATGATTAATACATTTATAATCTGAAGTAGAATAATATTAAAAAATTATGATCACAAATATTATCTTATATAAAGAATTAAGAAATTATTATTGAGTACAAATTCAAAATATATAATATAAATTGATACCTGATTAAAAACCGGTGTATTATCATTTATGTTGGTAATTTTTATAAATATAGTAGCGGTAGTTGAAAGTTGAGGATGGCCAGTGTCGTAAGCAATCAAATTAATATTAATATTTTCAATGGTTTCAAAGTCAAGCTTTTGTTTAGTGAACAAAACTCCTGAAATAAAAATTACTTAAATAACAACAAAATAGTGAACATTATGACCATATTATAGACTAATGTCTAATATGATATTATATTTATATATTTTATAATTGGATTTTATTTACCTGATGTCCGATTAACATCAATATATGGATTATTTGGTATAATATCATAGTAATCAATCCCAGAGTCATCAGTTGCAATAAATTTCTCAATAACAGTACCAATTAGCTGTTCTTCTGAACATGATACAGTATAGTATGGATTTTCTTTAGTCCAAGGTGGCTTAAATACTGGAGGTGTATCGTTTATATCTATAATAGTCACCATTAGTGTTCCTAGAAATATGAAAAGCATTTAAATATCTATCATTAATGAAATATAACATATTGTTTCAAGCTTAAATGAATACTTAAAACAGAAATAATACAATAAAACATTTTAAAAAGCATAATACACAATTTTTTAGAACATTGATGCTATTTGAACATAACTGAAAATTCAAGTTTTTTTTTATATTTAATATTCTAATATTCTATATAAATTTTACAAAATATATTTTATTGAGTAATATACTAATATTATATTTTATAAAATAACCTGTAGACTGCTGAACTTCTGGAGCTGATGTATCAGTGACTACGACTGATAGACTAACAATAGCTGCAATATTTCTGTCAATAGGTTTGGCTATTATAACATCACCATTAGATGCTCTAATTTTGAACCAATTTTTAATATCTACATTGTTATCCAATTGATTTCCATTGCTGCTAACCCCAGTGATCTCTGAAGAATCCAAAGAGTAATTTAATGCATTTTCGTCACTTGTATCAGGATCATGAGCAATAAGGCGGTATATAACTGTACCAACAGGAACATCTTCAGACACCTAAACATTTTTTCATAATATACAACTAAAGTTATTAAGCTATTATCAAAATATTGCAGATTCAACAATAAACATTAATTCAAATCTGTACCTCTGTTCGCTGTATTGTTGGAGTGAATTCTGGACTCTTGTTATTCACATTTATTATATTTATGAATACTGTTGTACTCCCAGTTAATGCAGGCGTGCCTTTATCAATTGATAATGTTTTAATGGCATAATTTGAATGTTGATCAAAATCAAGTTTTGATGAAGTATAAATAAGTCCAGTAATATGGTCAATAGCAAAATGATTAAAAGAACCTTCCTGTATGTGATATGTAAGATTTGCATTCATATCTAAATCTTCATCTATCGCCTCAACTCTAATAACACTAAAACCAATGGGTTCATTTTCATGAATAGAAACATTATAAGATTCCAACAAAAATTGTGGACTATTATTATTGACATCTAACACAACAATGTTCACAGTTGCTTCATCACTATAAACCCCATCGCTTGCCTAGATTAAACAAATGACCAACTTTTAGCTAAGCAATTATGAATTCAAATACACATACGCAATATAGGTACTTACAATTATTAAGAGTGTTATATTATTTTTTGTTCTTTGAAGTCCATTAGGAGATGAAATTAATATTTCTCCACTACTTTGATCTATTTTAAATAAATTTCTTTCATTTCCAGAAATGATTGAATATATGACTGACGATGATTTATCTGCATCAACTGCCTGTAAACAAATTATTTTAATTAATTAATTTTTAGAAACCGTAAGCATGTCTCCGTCCTACAAATGTGTATAACATAGCAAATTGTAGATTCTGAACAAACAATTTAACTTCTGTTATGGTTAATAGTAAAGTGAATTAACCTATTATCAAATTATAGAATTAATAATATCATCTAGTGAATTTCAAAGTATTATTTTGTAGTTAACATAAAAGAAAAAAATTTGGTAGTCTTAGATAACAGAATTGTGATGTTTCATAAAATAAGGGAGGTAGTCTTGGGCGGTAGTCGCGATAACAGCCATAGTCTCGTATAGTCGTATAACAGGAAAAAAACAAAACTTTGATTATTGCATTATATTATTAATTAATGTAATCGTCTAATTTATTTATATTAATGGAAAAAAAAAATGTATATATAAATTATAAATACATTACTTATTGTTTAGCTTACTTGAACAATAAGAGGAGGTTCAAATGTTGTTACTCCTTCATCGATGAGACTTGTATATGAGTGTTGAATGAAAATTGGTGGATTATCATTACTGTCAGTTACCATAACCATTATTGTTACTGAATTTGACTGTCCGTTACCATTGTCATCAGTTGCTATATAAGTTAAGTAATAATTTGATTGTGTTTCATAATCTAGACATGGTGCTTTTCCGACATTTGAACAAAGTGCAACAGATATTATACCAGTATTCTTGTCTACATTAAACCTAAAATAAATACGGTTTATATATAATAAAATATTATTAGAAATTTAAAAATATTATTTTTATTGAAGTATTCAATTAGTCTTAAAATAGAAATGGTAAAAATTCTTTGAATAAACTTAATACAAGATCCAAAATATTTCATAAAATATTTACTTATCAGCCGAAGGTCCACTTAATTTATAAACAATATTTGGATTACTATCTCTATCAGTTGCTTTAACTACTCCTATTATAGTTCCAGGTGTAGCTGTTTCATTTACTGTAAGAGTATAGGCGTTGTTGTCAAATTCTGGAGGGTTATCGTTAACATCTGTTACTTGAATTGTAAGTGTAGCTGTTGAAGTTAAATCATATTTTTCACTTGGTTCACTTGCTATTACCTATTTTATCATGAGAAACAAAAGAGATTTATAAATTTATTTAATTTATTAATATAAAACTATATTACCAAAACAATAAATTTCCTCTGATTAGGATCTTCATAGTCTAATTTCACATTATTTGCTAATTTTATTCCAACATCTATTGAACCAATAGCTTTAGTTGGTTCGATTACAAACAATTTTGACTCGTCGTGCAACCGCAACGAAAATTCTGAATTTGCACCCTAGGGAAAAAAATGTATTGAAAAACGTTTTAAAAATATTAGGTATGTTCTTACAATATCCGAGTCTGTAACACTCATGTTTAGGTTGGGTAAAGGAGTGCCGGGAGCTATATTCTCAGGTATTAATATAAAATAGTCACGCTTATTAAAAACTGGTGGTTCATCATTAACATCTTGAACAGTTATTGTAATAATAGCAGTGGATGAACTTAATTTGTCATCTAAAGCTGAACCATTAAAGACTTCTCTGGCCTTAATAAAAAACATTAATTAATTTAAAACCGTCTTAATGTATAGTGATAGATAATGTAATATTCATATTATGTATACTTACTCGAACCGTTAATGTAATAATACCATTATTATTAGATAGAGTTTCTCGGTCTATTGGCTTTGCGGTACTTAAATCACCAGACAAACCATCTAAAGAAAAATAATCCATAGGATCTGCAAATAAACAATTTGTTATTATTTTAAATATTAGTTGGACAATATTATGCCCAAGGTAAAATTAATTCTAGATTAAAAGTATAATTTAGTTTATTTACTTTGTATTAAGTCATAAACAATACTTCTTGGATCTCCTCTATCACCATCTTTTGCATTTACTGTTAAAATATGAGTTCCTACTGATATATCTTCAGTAATGACAGTAGTTAAAGATCCATGAAAAATAGGAGGCATGTTTTGAATATCTTTAACATGTATATCTAAATTTATTTTGGTTTCATGTACACCATCCTAAAAATTACAAAATGTATTATAAAGAAATATTAAAATTAAGAAACACAAAAATTAATACAGTATAATACATTATATTATTTAATTTATATATAGGATCCATTGAAATACATTTGATTAAGCAATAGTATACTGAACAATGAACATAGTATATTTATTATCAAAGAGATAAAAATGTCATAGTGTATAACAAAACATAAATAAAAAATGTAGTATTTGTAATATAGCTAAAGCCTAAAATAACAAAAACTCCATAACTTTTATATTATCAGTAATTACTTACAGTAGCAACTAGTAACAGTTTGTAAAACTGAGTTTCTGAGTACTGTATATCTCCATTTACAACTAAAACACCCAAATAGTAACTTTCACTGACATTCAAGGATTGTATTTTGAATTTCAAACATCCATCATCATTCTGAAAATTATATTGCACATTAAATATCTTCATTTATAATATTAATAAAGTGGATTTTTTTTATTTATCAAACATGTAATTTAGACATTGAAAAAAATTACCTCATATATTATACCTATACTATGATAACATATAGCGTTAAATAGTGTTTAATCATTATATTATGCTCATTTAAGCCAATTTGATTTCATTAAAAATAAATATATATAGAATCACCACGCAATGTAATAAACTATCAATTTATAAAGCTCATGTGGATGATGGAAATTGTAGCAGCAGTTAGGATGACAATTTTGCAGTGCCCCCCCC
>WHPZ01581474.1:20080-36554 GCA_016617965.1 Macrosiphum rosae
CTGTAACCAAAAAATCTAAAAAATATATGAACACAGTTAATTTTTACAGACATTTTAAATCCAAATTTGGACGAAATTACATATTAAAATCAATATTAACGATCTTGGTTTTTCGTTGTAATTTAAAAATAGTATTCGGGAATATATGATACCTAATGGATATTGTGATATGATTAATTTGGAATTTATTATAGGTATCTATTATAGGTCAATTTTTTTTTAATACCATCGATAAGTATTTGTCTTATACCTAGATTGACATACCGTCTCCACTCAGAATCGTTTTTCTTATACAATGATATTATATCATTGAATTCAAATTTAATATCATCCATTATACTATGACCCACTTGTAACCTACAGTACAGCAGAACGACATCCACTTTCCCACCTTTTTTAATTTGTCTGTTCGACGGTCCCAATGTTGTGTGGGCCGTGGGGATTCGGACGATTATTCTAATTAGATCTTCGTATGGTAGGGAATTAATTACGGTTTGATTCAGGAGACGATACCTATTGCATGGACCGCTAGTAGGTCAGCCACGTCTTCAATACCTGCCAATGATACCAGTGTGTGAAGGGACCCACATAAATTCTATAATATTATTATTAATGTCGAAGAGTATCTTTTGGGAGAGTTTGGGAACGAGTTGGTTGATAGTAGAGAAGTTAACGGGTTGAGAGTCTCTTATGATAAGTGCTTTATTTATAGAAATTGATTCGGTCATTTTTGCTGTGAAAATGCTGGTATCATCAGTTATTCCTGACTCTAAAAAAAAAACAACCAAAGAACCATAAAATACCTAAATACAATAATTACTGTATACTTATACTCTGGTATTCAGGTAAGTACCTATTCTATTTCGATTACTATTAGTAACCTGGTAACTATAGCCCATAAGCCATAGGTACCCATTAATTAATAAGAAGACGTGATACCCACATGTGTTGTCTCCGTCTTACAAGTGCGTAACATAGCAAATTCTACGCAAAGCAGAACACGTGTAGCTCCATTAGTTAAAAAATTAGAGTGAATTAACCTCTTATAAAATCTAAGGGTAAAATTAATATCTAGACAGCCGCATGGGCTTTTTATTATATTTTAATTTTGAAGCGAGCCATGAGTATTTTAAAATTCAAAATTGTTTGTACATTTCAACTTTTTATGTACTCATCTCACTTAAAAATTAAAATATAATAAAAAGCTCATAAGGTTGTCTAGATAATAATCTTACTTTTAGATTTTATAAGAGGTCAATTCACTCTAATTTTTTAACTAACGGAGCTATTTTTTTTATACACATGTTCTGCTAATAAACACTGTCTAACCTAACTAAGGCTCTACATACCTTGGGTATGCTATGCCACCATTTTGCGACTCTTTTATCAATGATAAAATGATAAAATAAAGGGGGAGAAATTCATATTCACATAAGATAATTAGTCGCAAAATGGCGGCGTAGCATACCTGTGTCTATAGTGCCCTAACCTAACCTAGTCAATGTATGAAATAATTCGATGGAGCATATTTTTATTTGTGAAACATTGTCTGTCCTGCATATTCATTTGAAAAATTCAAATTAAGTAATCAAAAAAAACTTTTATCTATGCTTATACTATTAAATATTTGTTTGGAATCAGGAGTTAAAAAGGGGGGGCTTGGGGGCAGGAGGACTCTTACCTCTGATGGCAGTTAAATAGCATCCCCTTTAACAAATTAGGATTTTATACATTACTATTAGACATTATACATAAAATTATAATATATGGAACGCTTAAAACTATATGGAGACATTAGTCCCCTCTGAAATTTTTTCCCACTTTAATCCCTGTTTGGAATAGATTCAAATATTGATTTCTGTGTCAACTTCCGATTCTGTGCATCCCTCAGAGTCACCATGCTATCAAAACCGGTTCCCTAATGGCACGGTCCCTCGCTGAACAGAGTATAGTCATTTATGAGTTATTCAACTTTAATTGTATAGGTAGGATAATAGGTTCATGATAATGGGTTTGGAAAACTGGTGAATGAATTCATTATCATTTATAATTTGTAAAAATGGTCCAATTATAATAAATACTAAACCCATTATTACATCCATTTTAATAACTGAGAAATAATAGTTCGATTTTTGAAATTTATTATTTAAGAAAAAAATGAGGGTGATCATACTTGGTGAATCACCCTGTATATATATGTACATAATATTACATTTGTATAAAGACTTTCAACTTTCATTTTTAACGAGTCAGCAATGATATTATCTGTGATAAAAATATGTTTTATAGCCATTTATCCAACTTAACCTCAGATAAAACACCTTCTTAGGTACATTATAGTTTATTAAAAAAAAATTCAAATTCAAAGTCAATGTTTCATAATAATCAGTGTTTAATATCACGTAGACACAATTTCCTGATTTTACTATTTAAACATTGTTTTTTTATAGGCACAATTTTTATTTTAATCTGTGATTTACTTATTATTTATTACTGATTGTTTATTAATGACACATAGTATTGATTAAACATACATTATATCATAATATATTAAACAAATGAATAAAGTATTTACTTTTAGTAGTAGTTATACTTTTAATTTTTTTTGTTTTTACTTTTTAATTTGTATCAATACTTCTGTTGCAAGACTCAACAATTGATAAATATTTATTTGTCATTTGCTTAACACTTGAATGAATAATTAATTGTATATAACAATTTTTTATAAACTTTTATGTATTATACAAAAATACAATTTCCTTAACGCTTTTGATTGATTAAAAGATTACCAAAAGATTTCCATACGAGGTAAATAAATAAAACCAGATTGATACCCATTTAAATATATAATTATTGTTGTTTTTTTTTTATAACTATAAATTATTCTTAATCTAAAAATAAAAATTGAGACAAATTAGAAAAAAAGTGTAAGTAATTTCATTTACATGATTGTTAAAAAAAAAAAAAGTATTTAACTAGGTAAGTAATAAACAAAAGCAAAATATGATTTTAAAATATAGAGTAATAAACTACTTAATTATTGTATGATTAAACAAGCATCAATTTACACATTTAATAATAATAATGTTAAGAGCAACAAAGAGGGGTAGTGGCAGCATTGACAATCGAATTCAACTATTATATCCTACAGTTTAAATACTTATAATTTTGAAATTATTTTAATATTTTTTTACTTTTAAGAATGAGAGAAACTTAATGAAATTATGATTCGACATCGTACACCATGTAATGGTTATAGTTATCAATAGCAGCATGTGGTACAATCTTGTTGAGCCCTGGAGGTTGTAACGAAAAGCCCAAGAACATGAAACCTCTGACCAGTACGTTGCGTTCAGGATGATTCTTGGCAAAGCAGACAATTATATGAGATACATTTAAATATTCTTCTGCATATTCCAGCATGGCCAAAAAACCTTCTTTTGATCCAACTGGTCTTTGTGCATCTGCCACCTAAAAGATAAACAAATTCAGTAATTCCAACTATAGAACTTGATTCTGATTTCTATCATGGTTTAAAGGCAACTTCACCCACATAGTAATATCTTCCTAACTTATTTACTTAATATCTGTATGGACATTTAAAGATACTTCATTATGGTGTTAGATTTTTAGAAGTGTTCACATATAAGATGAAAGCACAAACTTCATTATAAACACTTTTGATTTGGAAGGATCAAGTTATGAGAAATGTATTTTATTATTTATGAAGTATAAAGAATATGTACTAGTAAGGATGGACCTACTATACAATTTATTTTAATTAATAAAATTAAAACACACAAGGGGACGCAGGTATATTATATTAATAACCTAAAAATTATGTCTATTTTTAAGTTCCTATAGGTTAATTTGAATTAAAAAGTACCGATAAAAATGAATGAAAATAGATCAAAATTGAAGTATAAATATGATAAATAAGATAAAATTGTATTGAAAAATACATTAAAGTTACATAAATAATCATATAATATCATAAAAAATGTTAATTACTTACTTAAATCACATATTAAAATATAACAAAATTTTTTCATACAAGTCTAAAATAATAAAATGTAATACAATAGTAGTAATACAATTATAGTAGGTACCAATATAATTTATTATAATGATAATGCTATAAAAATGTAATATTATAACTGGGTACACCTCTTGACCTCTTTCTTATTTTATTACTTACGCCTGTTTACATAACCTATTATTATACCAAAAAACTTTTGTTTTCATGTAATGTTCCTAATAAAAGTTCAAGTTATAAGTATCTATAGTAATTTCGGATATATTTATAGGGCTACTATATTTGAAAAACCATCGAGAATGAATTTCTATTATAACAAACTAACATTTTTTAAAAATTACCTCTGCTAAATACCTTTCAATTTATGATGAATAATTTATAATATGAAAATTTTTATACATATTTATCTAGGTATACAATTTGATATAATCCATATCATCATTACACTAAAACTAAATAGTAAATTACTAAATTATAGCAAAAGCCAAAAATATGATCTTCATTATGGAACTTGAAAATTAAATATATATATTATAATATGTACACTATAGAGGTATATAAACTCCCTTCTATTTTTATGATATAATATGATTTTTTATGTAACTTTAATGTATTTTTCAATACAATTAACATATTTATACTTCAATTTTGATATATTTTCATTCATTTTTTTCAGATTACCCTTTAATTTAGTAAATTTGTATCTAACGCATCAGTTTTATAATCAACTAAAATAATATTTATCTTCTAAAAAACTATGCTGGTAACAATATTGTGAAGTTTGGCCCAAATTTTGAAGTTAGGTTTATATTTTTAAATATTTACAGCATGGAACAAATTGTTGTCTATAAATTAAAAAAATACTTCAACAATAAGTGATAAACACCAATAAAAAATAGAGATAAGAATGGATAGATACTAATAAAAACATAATTAAAATAAATTATAATATTTTATTGGATGTGATTTATTCATATAATAAATTCATACAATAATCAGCTCTGATAAAAATGTTACAATCGCCATAAATTGTGAGTAAAAAATTAGAGGCAAGGATTAATATTAATCAGAATTCTGTAGGCACCTACCTACCTACAATTTAGATTAAAATTACTAGATAAAAAATATAAATCTAGTTAATAGTACTAAATACCCTAGTGGCTGATAATCACATCCAATATATTAAGCACAAATAAAATATACGTTATACTTATAGATCTCATCCACTAACTATAAATGAAGTTTATTCCATACATTTATCTCTTTAATATATATAATATAATACATATTTATACTCTCTTAAATTAAATAATGGTTGGGCCGTGGCCGATGGACAAAAACTATACATCTATCCCCACGGGTAGAACCGATACTGCTGCCTATACTCATAATTTGCCTACTTAGGCGTTCAAAGGAACTCAGTGCAATATTTGTTTTCACCCTCAGTAGTCAAGTAAAATCAACGATTTTAGATATTATAAATATTATATATTTATATTTTTGAGGGTTTGATAAATTGGTTAAAAATTATTATTTTTTTTTTTTTTAATATAAACACATTAAATTGTTATGAGATAATATTTAGATAGATAAATATGTCATACCATCAAAAATATTATTTTCTATAATTTTTGTATTTAATTATTTTACTCTTAAGGTTACTCAAAAAAAATAAATAAATGGGTACTTATCCTTTTCTCAAATATCATGTTATAATGAAAAACATAAAACCATTATCTACCTATCAAACTATTAAAAAAATTATCACAGGTTTATAATATCAAACATTATCACACAAATAATAATAATAAATAGCGTCTAGAACTCTATTAATTTATTATTTAAATTGTAACCAGGTTTTGGAAATATTTTTCAACAAATTGTAGAACGGATCTCCATCTATATGTTGTCTCCTGATAAGCTCTGCCAGACAGAACTCCAAATGATTTGAAAAGATATTTTTAGAGCAAATTCCAATGATCCATAATTATTTTAAGTAATAGTAAATAAGTACTAAA
Source organism: Macrosiphum rosae (assembly GCA_016617965.1). Taxonomy (NCBI): domain Eukaryota; kingdom Metazoa; phylum Arthropoda; class Insecta; order Hemiptera; family Aphididae; genus Macrosiphum; species Macrosiphum rosae. The sequence continues at coordinate 26,135 of WHPZ01581474.1, forward strand.
TAATAATAACAGAATTGTGACCAGCGGTAGTCGAGGCATCGGAAAGGTAGTTGAGACTCATGGTGATCGAGTTACGCAGAAGTACCAATAATATAAAAGATTTGTGTGGATGCGTTTGTCTATGTTGTGGATGAGCCAGATTAAACAACCATTGTGTGCTGTTGAACTTTTCGAATTCAATGTACAAAAGATCATTCGGTATACACGAAACTGACCATGCTACAGTGTATAGTAATTAGTAGTTGTGTTAATTTTAATTAAAAATTTAAATAAATCCAACAAAAATGAATTCAAATCGGGTTTCCTAAAAGAGAGTAGTTTCTCTGAGAAATTCTACTCAACCACAAAATTCTATAAATTTATAATTTATATATATGGGAAATATTTTGCAATATTATAGGTATACTTAGTTAACCTATATTTTATATATCTTTATTTATAAATAATGTTATTTTTAAATTTAATTGAAACATTAACATCGCTCAGTAGGTCAGATTTTCAAAAAATATTTTTATTATGTGAAATATTGAAATTTTATTGCCGGTAAACATGTCGTAGCATATAATAATATTGCTACTAAATAAATAACCATATATTATAGACTATAAGAATTATAAAAAAAAAACATAGTGCAAGAGGGAGAGTGATCACCACTTTCATGTTCGCCACTAACATCACTACACTCCGGTCCGAGGCACAATTTGCCAAATTTTGTACCGTGATGGTATAGGTTGTATACTTATATATATAACTGCCGAACATTAACAAACCTTTGTCGTTGAGTGGGGGAACGGTAATGTTTTCTTGTGGGCCGAGTATAGAATAAAAATATTAGATATTAAGAATGTTTTATGGAATTATCATTTCAGCCAAGAAGACCTTATATCGGTAATTAATTAATGGAAATCAGATAAACATATCAAAATTTTTCAAATGTATACAGAATTAAATAAGTGACACTGAAATTAGTTTTAAAAGTTAGTCAATAAGTAATGTATGCAGTACAGTGAATCAAAAATTGTTGGACAAATAGTTACTATATTTAATTGAGCAAGAAACTGCTATATCAATTAATGCTGAAGATATAAACTCGTAAAATTACACACAATAATTAGCAAGTAAAAGAATAAAAAATAAAAAATATTAAAAATTGTTTATCTATGTTCTTTATTAGATACCTTAATGTTCTTTGCATTTTACTTAAGTCATACAATTTTATTTACGACTAATCTACTATTTGTCATAGGTAGGTGGTAAGTAGGTATAATAAAAAAATAAGTACCTACATTAAACTTTTTTTCTTTGATTTTGTACATCATTAAATATATTCAATTTAATTACCTGTATATCTACCTTAACATAACATAGACTAAACAATAGTAATACAAATAAACGTGTATGATTAAAAGATAAATAATAATTAAAATATATAAATATTAAAATAATTGTGTCCAATTAAATGCTGGCAGATAGTATAAAATATATTCAGCAACAAGGACAAAAAGTTAAAAAATAATAATAATTATAGCTAAGATAAAAATAAAAAGTACCTACCTAATAATCTCACAATATTATCAATAATATACATTAGAATGGTAAAATAATTTAGATAATTTAATTGACTTATAAGAATTTGTTAGCAGGTTAGGTAGGTAGGTAGATAAATTGATTAAAAATATTAATTATCACCTATTTATAATTAAAAACATGTTTAATATTTTAATAAATTATATTGATTAACTAGGTACCTACCTAATAACCACTGATATTTTATACTACCGATAAAAAATAGATAATAATATATAATATATACCTACTGAATATACATTTTGCTTATAGTTTAGGTACCTATATACCTAACATTATTTATAAACTTTGATAATTAATTCATTAATTTGTATGGGTACACAGGTTAATGAGAGGTACTGTATTTAAAATAGACACAATTTTTTTTATTTATAAAGTTTAGGTAGAATTTTTGGGTTTTAACAAATTATTTAATATTTCAATAATATATTATTATAAAACTTAAATAAATAATAATTGTTAACCGCCAAAACCAAGTTTCACATATTATGATTAAGCTCTTTTGGAGTCTGTGTACTTAGGTAGGTACAGAAACCAATTCAAAATTTTATTGATAATACGAGTAGGTAATAATTTTTTTAAAAAACATTAAAATGGCTCATGCAGATATATGCAATTACTCTATACCTAATACAAGATAAGATTTATCAAGTTTTTATTTAGGTATTGGTAGGTAGTAGGTACATAAACCTTTCCAAGAGATGGTAAATCTAAATTAGAAAATGTTAAAGATATAAGTTCCACGTAGCTAAGTATTAGGTACTAAATAATACGTCAGCACCTACCATGAATTAATTACAGTTAGTTTTTTTTTAAACTTAATCTGTGGCGCCTAGTGCCTACCCAATGTAAATTAGAAAACATGTTCCGAATATATTATTGCACATAGGTAGAACCTTTTTTTTTTTTTTTTCAGTTTGTAACCGACGGCGCTGCGGGAATTTCTTTTCCATTACTGCCGCGGCGCCGCTCTTACACATAGTACCTACATAATAGGTATATAGAATAAACAACTACTTATCACATCATAATATTAAATTGTGGAAAACAATAAATTTCCTGCTAACATTCCTTAGATATAATTATATTATGAATTTTGTAAACACAATATCAAAACAGATAAAATTTGTTATCATGACCTTGAACGAAAACATGTATAGAATCGTTTAGCAACACAAAAAGGAAAACCACATAATACACAATTAAACTAGAATCAATTAATTCAGAATCCCATAACGGTAGGTTGAGTCAATAGGGTATATAAAGTCTGTCATTCCAAAAACGTTGAGGTCGCCCACCCAGTAACGGTGTATATAGGGCGACAACCATGTCCTGCTAAGAATACCTACCTACAAGTTACAACTCACCTGTATGTAGAGCTTGCGACCGGACAATATTGTATCCCATTGTATGTCCACGTCAGCCGTGATCTGCATCCCAAACGTAATCCGTACAGCATAATGATTCTTCACGTCCTCCAACAGTTCGTATTCATGCACTGGTTGTGATCCCAGTACAGAGAGCTCCGATTGAATAAGCTTGCCCATGCCGCTGCTGCCCTCTCTGTTGCGTTTGGCTACAATGGCGGCATGGGGGACATCAGGACCACCACTGAGGCCCAGGGCAAAGAGAGATGGAGTATTGCGAGTGCTCGGTGTCGGACACCGAGTTCTCCAAGCCGTAGCATGCTGTCTGCCAGTCGCACATTATCGACAACAGGCTGTTGTTTCTCATGTTACTATTACCGTTTTTACTACTTGATATTTTCTCCATGGTCGTGCGGCACCCTTAAAACCTCCACAGCGAATAATTGAAAAACGAAATGTTCGTCGAAAACTTGTGTCGTGTGTCCGAGAGTGTGTTAAGCACCAGCGAAGTTCTTGTGCGCCCAGATGACAACGAAGGAATAGTCAAAACACCGTAACAAACAGTACGAGATCAACACAATGGACGGGGATTTTTTCTTGTTCATGCGACACGGTCAACGGGTGAGAGGTGGATGGTGCGTCCGGCGCCGCCCACCCGTGACGTCACGGCGTTCCTCTTTACAGCGGCTGTCCATTGTTCTGTGGTTCTATGCCATTGTGTCACGTCATGGCGCCAACGGTCTACGCGTTTCTTCCATGACGGTCCCGCCGGATTCTGCTTACCTAGCGCACTGTTATTCGCCGCCGCCGGATTTGGACGACCAATAAGGGGGGCCGCGGTTCCCCCGCGGCCCCCGCATTCCCGTCGACAAGTTATTGAGATCAAAAGGTCATCCAATCGCACGATAACGCAGCGAAACACATGACGTGCGTGCCCACGGCTGACTCGATAAACACCCGTCGACCTAGGCCCGTTTCCCTTTACCCCTTACCGCCACATGCCCCATCACACGACTACACGAGTCTACACTCTACACTCTACACGTGTTCGGCGCGGCCGGCGGTGTTTCGTTGTTCGTTCATTAGAGAAAAAAAGAGAACCGATAATAATTAATAATTCGTTCCCTTTCACCTTTTGGTTTGGTATTGCGGCTCGGCTAGTGTTTTCAGATCGAAACTTTGTTGTAATAGGTGCTTATCACCGAAGTCGCACGTACACACTCCTCGACGGCGCTTGTGCGTGCGGTTTACCCTCCTAACAATTTTATTAGTCTTCTCAAAACTGAAACAGTCTATAATCAGTATAATCTCTTTTCTGTGCAGTAAGCCAGTATTCAGTAAGCAGTTGCACTTTGCAGCACTACAGTACAATTAGAGTGTGTGCTTCCCAAAATCTTGTTTTCTGCTTACCTTGTACCGTGCCCGCTGAAGGTCAACTTTCCGAACGTTCTCTGCTTAGTAAGTTGTTCGTTAATATAAATTGTTTCAACAGTTTTCTATACCGTTCGAAATCGTAGACACTGACTTTCTAATTTAAATTTTCATTAGGAATTTAAGTACCTACTTATACATTTATATAGGTTCGACAAACTTTATTATATTCATGATCAAAACAATTGATTTTATGAAAATCAATACTGTTGCCTACCTCAGTCTTGCGAGTTGCTATACTATTGAACTTATAATAGTCGATACTTGAAACTCCAATTACAATAGCAATTTAATGCATGGATAAATATTAAATAATAATTATTAACATTGTAGGAATTGGGAAATGAATAAAATCTGTATTTTATGGAGTAGGTAAAAATGTCCCAATTCATTCTCACTAAAAGTACATTTTCATAGTTATTATCTTCTATTTCAATGGATTTGTTCCTATGTACCTTGACTCATTGCAAAGGTTATTTTGTTTAATCAAACTTTTATTAATTTGGACCCAGAGCCCTAGTCTGGATTAATGGAGGTTCTACTGTATATTCAAATTAAAAAAAAAAATATTAGATTATTTTTAATTTTTTTTTAGAAAATGGCCAAAACATTATCCTGTAAAATCGGTCCATCTATTTTGAATGCTGATTTATCGCAGTTGTATAATGAATCTCAAAAGTTGATAGATAGTGGAGCAGATTATTTACACTTGGATGTTATGGATGGAACTTTTGTTCCTAATCTAACTTTTGGACATCCAGTAGTGAAATGTCTAAGGACTAAGTTACCCAACGCTATGTTTGAAACACACATGATGGTTCAAAATCCACTTCAAGTAAAATATAATAGTATAAAATCTGTCTTAGAGTAGAATATACCGGTGCATATACCAGCATATACCTATGCTGTGGTGGATACACACTGCATGACAGAAACAGTTAGCCACCCGGTGTATTTTACTTTGAGAGTACCTATAGAATAAATATGCATGTATAAGTTATTGTGTATAATGCTTAATATACCTGTTTTTTTTAATTATTTATTAGTGGATTTCTGCTATGGCTGATGCTAACGTAGATCAATACACATTTCACATTGAGCCATGTGATGATGTTCCTTTAGTATGCCGTAAAATCAAAGAAGCTGGCATGAAAGTAGGCTTAGCAATAAAACCTGGCACTCCGGTTACATGTGTTGAAGAATATATAGATATGGCTGATATGATTTTAGTGATGACGGTTGAACCTGGATTTGGTGGTCAGAAATTTATGACAGACATGATGCCAAAAATAGAAATGTTGAGAGAAAAATATCCTACAATGGACATTGAAGTTGATGGAGGTATTGGTCCAAATAACATTGATGTTTGCGCTAAGGTAAAAAGTATACTATACAATAAAATACGTTTTTCACTAAATATTCTTTATGCCGTTTAGGTTTAATATATGACCTACCTTTGTTTTTCCTTGTGACGACAGCTTTTTTTTTGCATATGCACTTTGACTACTCTATAACTGTCCAGAGGGAACTTTTCCTTGGAGCAATCCTATCCTCCGGGTGTAACATATGTGAACTACCTGGAATACTGTATTACTATGATCTACCAATATATATATATATTAGTAGGGTGTGGGGATACATCCCATATTTCAACATTGTATCCAGTTACCCTGACCAAAGTTATAAGTCACATTTGCATTTTTTTTAAGGCATCAACTTCATGGTTATTTCCCGGTTTTTACTGTGTCCTCCCTCCCGGGTACAGTTTACTTAGAATAATATGTGTATGTGTGAATCTCTATGGTTTTCAAACCATTTAATTATGTAACAGTCAAACTAATGGCAATTATTTTTTATAGGCAGGAGCAAATATGATTGTGTCAGGAACCGCAGTGATTCAAGCTAAAAATCCACCTCAAGTTATTCAACTTCTTAAAGATTCTGTTAATAAACATTTAAATATAAAATCAAATTGATAATTTTATTTTTGAATGAAGTTAATTTTATTAATATTTTACATATTTATGAAGATCAAAGATAGGTGAATTACCCAAAATATAGAATCCAAATATTAATACCAAATATATTTATTATTTATTATTTTATTCAAAATGTAAATTACTATATTTAATTTAATAAGATTGAAGTTCAAAAAAAATAAATTGACCCATCTATCCCTAATTTAAATTATTATTAAATGGAAAATAACACTGATTATAATTTTTTCAATATTATTTTATGTTGATTGTATTGCCTTGATAAATTTATACAGAAAAAATTGATAATTCTTGTACTTGTATATATGAAATTTGGTATACTCGTAATAATTGTTGATTTATACATTATATTAATTTTAATTATTTAAAAATAAATTATATGATCATATTATGATGTAATGCTTTTAACTACAAAACACTAGAACAAGATTTAACCAAAGTTAGAAATTGTTTCCATAGTTGAAAACAATAATGTTGATCACACTTAATAATTACTACATATTTAGTAAAAAAAAAAGGTCGACAAGTGGATGTCGCTCTGCTGTACAGAAGGTTGCAAGAGGGTCACTGTAATGCATGGTACTAAATTTGAATTCGATCATAATATTATCATTGTATAAGAAAAACGGTCAGTCAGCCTAAGATATTACTAAGTATACTTGATATTATTGTATTTACCTATTTATGTGCAACCTTGTTGTATATTTTCAATCCTTAGTTATAAATGTTGAACATTTTATACATTTTAAACTAAAAAATAATTGTTAAATTTTAAATTTGATAATTTATGTCAAAATTCGAACTTAAATGTTTATAAAAAAAAATTGTAACTATGTATTTTCAATATTTTGCAACTGCTATCGTAACAATATATTAGGAGCCTTGCATTAAATGTTCACGCTTTTTTACCCAACAAATAAATTTGTATTGATATTTATAGATATCGATAATCAAAACCGATTTTGCGTTAAAATTCCTGTTTTCCCTTAATTTTTCTTTTCTTTTTTCTGGCGCTTTTGAAGACTATTGGGAATTTTTTTACTTTTGACCCCTTATACCCTTAATCTAGTACCAACTAGATTCACTTTCCTATCAGAAAAGATAACACATCATTGTAAAATCAATACATTCATCCCGCTCAGAATCTAAAAAAATATGTAAATAATATCCAAATAATATTGAACACATTTCCAAAATAAGTTTTATACCATACTGAGAGCAATATGATTAATAATGTGCAAATTATTTAAATTTTATTCAAAATATTTAAATATTTTATCGATAACATATAAGTGTCTTAATTCAATTTAGAATAAGATTATCAATAACCTGTTAATGTAGAACTGTTAGAAAAAATTTTTAATTGTTACTTATTATAAATACAATAAGCTCACTATAATTCAATAGTTATCATAGTTTTGAGAAATACATGACATACCTACTGCAGATTAGTAATTATTGTGCTCTATTATAAATTACATGGAATCAATGCAGAAAACAATAGTTTCTGTAGTAACATCACACAATTCAATTCACATACATTATTTACACTTCCAACACTGAATAAGGACATAATAGATGATCAAATAGTTGGGTTTCTCAATATTAAATATTCATAGTTAAATCCAACCATTATTCTATCCACATTTGAATAACAAATTAAAATACCTAAGTACAATTTATTATTATAATTATATATATATTTGTATAATTTATAAATTAACACTGTATAGTGCATATGAATATATACATTGCAAAATCAACCAAATATGTTTTAATCAAACCAAATTAGTTTATAATAAAACATAATTAATGTTATTCCTTAATTAATTTTAATCATGAGAATCTTACATTATTCTAATAATATAAATTATTCAATTTTCTTCAATTTCAAAACAGCTTCTCTCATTTTGGTTACCTCATTCTCCACCACATCTTGACATAATGTTCCTTCTTCATCAAAATAATTTGCAACCGATTTGGATATTTCACGTTCCCTGACATCTGCTCCAACAGCATCTTTGCGCACCATGGTTAAATAATACATGCCAGTATGTTTTTTTATATAACTGCTGGCTTCCCAAACAACATCTGGATTAAAACCGCTTTCATCTCGTTCTAAAGTCACGGCAAATATGCCTTTTTCCATGTATGTTGTGTATAATGTGATTGCACCCATGGTAATGAAATATAAAGCAACACATACCGTAAGAACAAAACGCGATTTCGGGAATGGATTGAAGAAATCCCAACCAAGTGCAAATCCAGCGACTAGCACAGCAAATGAGCATATCAGCAAACGACAGTCAATCAAAGAAAAGTCCTCGACATGATTATATTTTGTAATTAATACTTCCTTCACTGCGTCATCGAGAGTATTTTTTAAAGCGAGGTAGTCCCATTTATTGATCTTGATTTTTTTATCGTCTGTATTTGATTCCTCTTTGCCCATTTTAACTTAAATTAATCAACTCGTAGATAGCTTTCAATATGTTGAGATGATTTGATACCTCTCGAATATTAGGTGTATTCTGAACAATAGGTGTAAATGTATAGTCCAATGTAGAATGAATCGTTTTACAATATTGCAAAAGTTAGTAGAGCCAGTTGGCAGTTGTGTTTACAAATTGGTGTTGGGTGCACCTAAAATAATAAATATGCCCAGCGACGACTCAATTGATGAATCACCAAATATTTAAAATGTTGATAGCATTATCAATAAGCGTAAACAAAATTACGGTGTTGCCACGGAATAGATTAAATTAGATTCACGTCGTGTTACCATAAAAAAAGAAAAAAGGTAAATTCAAATGTAATATTTTTGAACATTTTACTATTTTAGCGGCTGAGAAGTGAGAAGGCCAGAAGGGCCCCAATGTTGTCCTATTACTAAGTTTACAAAGTTTTTTAGTTAAGAGAAAAACATTATTCAAATACGTTTAATACAGTTTGTATGGAATATTCATTCGAATGATGTACACCTAGGTAAAAACTAAAAAGTATACCTATTATTCAATAATCGTATTTGATAAAATATATTAAAACACTTTTTTCAGTATTGGCATTATTTGACATTTGATCCGTGGAAGCTAATGACTAATGAGTAATAAATAATAAAGATAAAAGATAATCTAGGTTTCATCAAAAAAAGATAGGCAGGGTCTTTCAAATTTCAAACTATTATTTTAATTTTTTATTACAACACAGCTAGGATATACCCAAATTAATACAAGATAGTAAATACATACAAAATATAATACACTATACCATTGATTATAAATAGTATTTATAACCAATGATTATACGTACAAAAATACAAAATAATTAAATTAGAGTTGATGGATCCATATTCGCTATACTCGTCATTTTATATTTCTATGTAATAGTTGATTTTTTAAATAATGAGTATTGTTGCATTTAGGTAAAGAAAACAAGTCAATGTGGCGCGTATTAAAAGTTGGTGAAAGCCGGATCATTGCTGGAATTGAGGGGTACGCGGAGGATTGGAGTCCTTCTTTCTTTGTAGAAAATATTTATGTATACCCCTTCTAATTATATCCAAATCAATAAGGTATTTCAATATTCAGGTATGCACATATTTCTTACAGCAACCCCTTATAATTTTTTCCCAATTCAAGTATTGCACCGGATGGTACATCAATAATATCAGATTTAACCCTAAGCACATTAACAAGTTGCTTACGTTCACGAAGATAATATCTAATATCTAAACCACAACATCAGTGGTTCACCAATTTTGTAAAAGAAATTAGTTATGTTATCTATCATATAGTGGTGGTAGGGGTGATCACCGATGAGGGAGTGGACTGTGCACATTGCACATATAGAATATAGTCAGTGTATAGCTGGACAGCGCGTCGCGAGCGTTGTGCCGCTATTGTGTTTTGCTAATTGTAATATATATAGTTGTAGTAATATGAGATTGCTTAGTTTATTTGTTCCTATTCCAATCGATAGAATAATATAGTTAACAGTTATAAATATGTGCTTTCCTATAAAGGTATAGGTACCTATATT
>WHPZ01581475.1:3254-22162 GCA_016617965.1 Macrosiphum rosae
ACACACATCATTGTAAAATCAATACTTCATCGTTTCACTCAGAATCTAAAACCATCGTAAAAATAAAAATATTTATTATTTTTTAATTTCTATATAAATAATTCATGTGGAAATTCTCGCTCCGCTCACTGCTCAGAATCTAAAATAAAAAAGAGTGTAAATGCAGCGCGGTGGAGTATGTCAGCGGTGTTGGAAGTACGTCCATCGTCCCTTTCGTCTTCGCCCTTCGGACATTTTAGTATGTATTATTACAGTATTCGATTTTAATGCAATAATTCCATTCGATAAAAAATGATTCTGAGTGGAGGATCAGTGAAACAATTACTAGGTACCTAATTAGTAATTATATTATGTAGCAATAAATATTTATATATTTAAATTAGTATATGTTTAATAAATAATATTATATAATTTGAAATTAGATTCATAAATTATGTTTATGTTCAATAGTAAATTGATTAATTGAATAAATATAAATTCATAAATGTTCAGGTTTTTAGCGGTTTCAAATTTTATTTGTTCCAATGGCGATCAACAAAGCATAAGAAAAAATAACAGCAACAGGGTATTTTGATACCTGCCAGATGAGGTTATCGATGAATTTATAGCATCCAAAAAAATAGAAAACGGTATTTTGTATTATAAGTTATAATTTTTTTTTTTGTTTATCGTATTGGGATCTTAGGGGATTGGCTTTAGTATGAATTTATAATAAATCTATTAGGTACTATACAATTTGTGTTAATTCGTATTTCACCTTGATCCACACTAACCTCATCAAGTTAGGGGATTTTAAAAATGTATATTATATACGTATTTATGGGTGTACCTATTACCTATTATATATTTCATCCCCCCCTAGCAAAATTCCTAAATACGCCACTGCCTTAGCCGCCTGTAGGTAGGTACTGAATAAGTAACGCAGTCTGTTGGTATTATTAATTATGGATTCAAATATGAACGTCTATTAGAAATAATTCACTAGAGATCGCTGCGCGAGTATTATATTTTATTTTGTTATCAAAATATCAAAATATTCAATTATTAATCTCCAGGGCGGGGCTAACCACCTTTGCCCATCGTAGCTTCACCGGACACTGGACGGTAACAGAACAACAGGTTACGTTAAATTTTTGTTAGTAAATAAAACAATTGCAATTTCCGTCTCGTGTGTTTACTGTTGCTTAATTAATAATTTTATATTTCTTTATTTCAAGTTATTATAGTATACGATTTGGTGTAGTATTGTTATTTATTTTTGATATTTACAGGTCAATCGATAAGTGTTGCTTTTTATGCATCACAGTAAAACTATGCAGTGTATGATAATTCGTTAATGGAATTTAAATCTAAGGTATTTATCATGTTAGGGCGTAAACCTTTTGTAGGTAGTTCGATTGTAATAAATAGAAACGAACGATTATAGTTGTAACTTTGTAAGATAGTTATATATTGTTTGAATTTTCGTTTTTGATGCTCTGAATTCATGATTTGTATTGTATGGGATCATAGAAATACATTTAACATCTTATTATTTTGTATATGAATACCTATACAATCTTTCGTGCTGTACATATTGAACAATACTAGGTATAACCCTATAGTTTCATTTTACACATATTTATAAATGTAATTATTTTTTTTCATTGTATCTTACTTATCAGGCACGTCATTAGATATTTTCCGTCCTAAAGCAAACATTTAAATGCCGCTATTCTTTACCGTTATTTATTTAATTTTGCCGCCTTAAAGCAACTCGTACCTTAGCTACTAAACTGTTACTTATAAGTTAATTTTAACTGATAATGATAAATATATTTGTTAATATAAATGTTTTAGATGAATATTTTCAACTTACCGACTACATGTTGATTACTTTTTATTTGATAACATATTTATTTAAATTTCCTCTTAGTGTCTTACACATACCTACCTAATAAGATACCATTTTACCTCGCATTTTACTAATATAATAAATTAGTTTTAAAATCTTTATTGGGACCAACTATATATTTAAACATTTATTTATATCAATAACAGTGTGGTTCTTATAAACAGCGACCGAGTTGCTTTGATTGCTCTTTATTTAATTATTTATTGTAGTATATATTTCAATATGAGCTGTTACCAAAGTAGTAATTAGGCATATAGGTATAATATTATTAAAATTAACAGTCCAATGTGTTGTATTACATTTTCAGATTTTCCAAAATGATGTCTATTTATATGATACTTATTTTAATTTTGAAACTTTGTTTGGGACAAGACTATCCACTACCATCGTACAAAGTTTCTCAAGAAAATGATTACTCGCGTACAACAAAATCACAAAATGATAAATCATTCAATAATTTATATGATTGGAAAAATAATTATGATAATAACATAATTATCCCTGATGCGTAAGCAATTTTTATTGTTTAGTGTTTATGATGGAGAAATGGAAAATTATTGTATTCATTTTATTTTTGATCTTTTTAGAAATTATTTTGTGGTTGCAAGTCGAATGGTTAGACCAGGTCAAGTGTTTAAAGTATCAGTCACTGTTTATAAAGCCAAACAACCAATTTCTGTTAGAGCTTCAATTCAAAGAAATGGAGTTGAATTAGCTTCTGATTTAAGTGTAATCAAAGAAGGAATTCAAGAAACATTATTATTATTGGTTAGAATCAATATTAGATTAGTTTCTTAAATGTAGAAATAAAATACGATCTGCTACATATGTGTTGCTAAATTTAGGTTCCAGCTACAAGCGTTACTGGTGATTATAAACTAAGAGTAGAGGGCTTATACGATGGCATCATTGGTGGATATGCATTTAATAATGAAACTCGACTAAATTTTTCACAACGATCTATGACAATATTTATACAAACTGATAAACCAATATATAAACAATCTGATATTGGTATGTATATTTTGAATGAATACCAAACATTTTAGATGAATATGATGTTAATAAAAATAAATATTACTCGTTTTAGTTTATTTCCGAGCAATTCCAATTAATACAGAATTAAAAGCTTTTGACAATCCTGTTGATGTATACATCTTAGATCCAAATCGCTATATTATGAGGCGTTGGCTTTCAAGACAAGTATATATTTATTTATATAAATGATAGTAACTACATATAATTTTCTATTAAAAAACAACATATTTTTACAGTCTAATTTTGGATGTGTAAGTTTAAATTATGAAATGTCTGATCAGCCTGTATTTGGAGAATGGACCATTCAGGTAGTAGCTCAGGGGCAGATTGAAGAAGCTACATTTTTAGTAGAAGAATATTATCAAACTCGTTTTGAGGTATATTTAATTTGTTTTATTTATTAATACTTAATTATTTAATTATTAATTTATTACATGATTAATTAGGTCAATGTTACAATGGCTGCTTATTTTCTTGATTCGGATAAATATTTGAGTGGCTATGTAATGGCAAATTACACTAGTGGTGGACCTGTTAGAGGAAATCTAACTTTAAAAGCAACCATACGACCACTCAAAAATGGGTTTAAAAATTATGATGGTCCTGTAATTGAAAAATATTTGAGTTTTGTAAGTTAAATTAACTCTATAAGGATTGGGTAGTCGAATACTAATATATTTATAATTACTTATATGTTTTATTTAGGACGAAGCACATCCTTCTTGGTATCCTAAACAATCTGAATATTCAAGAATAAATCAAATACCACATTTACAATGGGTTGGTGGTTTTTAATTTCCACATTTGTGTAGTAAAATTAGATAAATTTTATAAACTTCAATGTTCATAATTTTTTAATTAACATAACATCTTTCAGTTAAAAGATTATATTTTAAATATTTTTATTTTCAGTTTTATGGTGTTTATAAGTTCAGATATCCTTTAAGTGAGTTGCAACAATTAGTTTCTACCTTAGAAGAGACTGAGGTAACTATAACAGCCACAGTTGGAGAAAGATACTTAAATGAAATTATAGAAGGTTATTCAACTGCAAGATTTTTTAATTCTTCGGTTAGAGTTGCATTTTTGGGTGGTTCGCCACAAGTTTTTAAACCTGCCATGCCATTTTCGATTTATGTAAGTATAATAATTAATATAATTTTTACTTACATATTTATCATTATTCTAATTTAGGTACTCGTGTAGTATGATACCTATCTTTATTTTGTTGGTGTAATATGCTACCTACTCACCAAAAAAGTTTACGGGTGTTCACTATTTTAACATACCTAGCTACTGATCAATAACAATTTAACTAATGTATTGCTAATGATCATAATTCAAAATTCTTCGTATCGAACAAATACAATTTCCCTTCAAATAACACAGACATTTAAAGGAGCCCAAAATACAAAAAATAAGTTTTTTTAATTTGAAAGAATTTTCAATTCTAAGAATAATGGTATAGGTTTTATGTTTCTACTCACGTTAGTCAATAAGTTAAGAACAATTGAAAAAAGATGCTTGACGTCATTGGGCCCGGCTCATCTTAACTACCTATCTTATACATATAAATGTGTGGTTGTATGTGTTTAAGATGATACAAGTATCATAATTTCAATATAAAGTTTGGATTCTTAAATATTAAAAATCTTATAAGATACATTTGAATTTTTATTTTATATTTAAATGGCCATGTAACGCAGGCTAATAACCTTGCAGT
The DNA here is from genome assembly GCA_016617965.1 of Macrosiphum rosae. Classification (NCBI taxonomy): domain Eukaryota; kingdom Metazoa; phylum Arthropoda; class Insecta; order Hemiptera; family Aphididae; genus Macrosiphum; species Macrosiphum rosae. Next base: position 7,910 of record WHPZ01581475.1, read on the forward strand.
TGATGCCTTTAAAAATGAGTAAAAAAAAATTATATTACAGTAGGTATGTGATATTATCTGGTAGGTAACATACTGCATGCATACAGTTTTTTGGTAGGTAGCATAATACACGAGTACTGTAATTTATTTTTAATAACATGTTATAAATATAATTAATTAGATTACAGTTTCTCATCATGATGGATCGCCATTAGATAGGTACAGGTTGTTGCTTGGTCGTTTAGATATGTCTGCTGAAGTTGTGATGAAATCTGGCGGACGAAGAACTATTGATACTAGAGCACTAAAAATGTCAACAGATCATGAAGGAGTATTTGAAATGAAATTATATTTACGTACAGAATTAGGTCAGTTTTGTGTAAATGAAAATGTATTATAAATATCTAAAATAAAATCATTATTTAGGTCTTGAAAATGATAAACGTGCTTCAGAAGTATTAAAAGATATTGAATCAATGAAAATATATGGATCATTTAAAGACATGTATGGTGAAAGATCAACTGCAGAATTACTTTTACTTACTCATTATTCACCTAGCCAACATCACCTTAAAGTTTGGACTTCAACTAAAGACGCCAAGGTATTATTATAATTTAATATTTATAATCTATACTATAAATTATTTTTTTTTAGCTCTGTGCATAACAGTAGTTTGGTTACCAATAATGTATTTTTAAGTTTCTTTAATCATCACTTTTTTGCGCTGTATAAATGATTTAAATTTTTAATAAAAGGGTAAAACACAATAAATAATTGATTTTTTTAATGTTCTTATAGAAATTACATGATAGTGGTTAACTCCCTTTAACCTATCTTAACTTCACCTGTACAGAGTAAATTGACCACTTGAAGAACCTTTTTAACCCCAATAAATTATGATAAACATAAAACAAATGCAAATCAGCAAAAGTAGCACTGAAAATCTGAAATGCTTAAATTGTACTAAACATATATTTTTATACTTCAAAAAATTGAGTAAATTCTATAGAATGCATCCCTGAGCATAACATTCAAATTAAATTAAATACAATACATTTTTGATGGAAGTGAAAGAAACAAGACATTTTTATCAGTTTCATTATTCTTACTGTTTATTTATTTTATTTCATATAATATTTTTTATTAATTTATAGGTTGGGCAGTTTATAGTGTTCCATGTACAAAGCAATTACTATTTGGAATCATTTGATTATATCATGCTATCAAAAGGTTTGATATTATTAACTGGACAAGAAGTTACTCATGCTTCCACAATCCGAACATTTGCTGTTACTTTATCAGCTGAAATGGCACCAGCTGCTACTATTCTTGTGTATCATGTTGGAAAATTTGGGGATGTAGTTGCGGATAGTTTAACTTTCCCTGTTAATGGAATATCAAGAAATAATGTAAGTTATAACAAAAATATAAATAAAATAACTAATAAGTTGTGAACCAGTATTCACGCCCAATTTTTTTTTATATGTGTAAACATATAAACGCTTTTTATGTGAAATGTGTTGTATATTATTTGAACAAAGTTGAAAATATGCTGAATTTGAATATTTCTATTAATAATAATAGTAATATATACTGTAATCAATGCCAACTATTTATATAAACAAAAAAATATATGCATTTCGTGAGCCAAAATTAAATTAATGTCTGAACCCTATACAGGGGCTGAGAAATAGGCTCAAGTTATTAACACGTTGATAGTCACGACTGCTATGGCATTGCATCAAATTCTGTCAATTTAGCGTCACTTTAAATTGGCCAATGCTATGGCAAATCCTATTACTTAAAAAAGCATGACTGCTATAACATTGTGTGACCGTCAATTTGTAATTATAACTTTTATTGAAGTTGGACCAGTAGCTCCTAAAATTTATTATGGTACTGTGTTTTTGTTTGCTTGCACAAAATTACTACAGCCATACATTTTCTGGGAAGATGTCTAGATGTTTATATACCTGCTTTTTTATGTGCATTAAATATCTTAATATGATCTTAAAAGTGTATATATATATATTACATAATAAAAAATTAGTAGTTTATTAATATAATATTGTATACATTTAAAAATACTATTCAAAGGTTTTTTGTGTACTACTAAAAGTTTTTACATTACAGTTCACTGTTTTTATTAATGATCATAAAAGCAGAAGTGGAAAAAAGGTTGAAGTAGCAATATATGGTGAACCAGGAGCTTATGTTGGATTATCTAGTTTGGATTATCCATTCTATGGACTACAAGCAGGAAATGAATTAACATATGCAAAAGTAAAGTTTGTGATATGTTTTCAAAGTGAATTTTTGAATTAACTTATTTATTGTAACTTAGATTTTGACTAAAATGGAAAGGTTTGATGAGGATACAAATGGTACAATTATGCACACATGGCTTTCTCATGAAGGTTCTCCTGATGAAATAGTTTATTTTCCATCATCTACTTTCGGGATAGATGCTAACCGAACATTTGAGTTAGTAAACTATCAAAAAAAAAAAAGTCTATGCATAACCATAGATTAAATAGCACTATAGATATACAATTCCAATGCAATCATTTATTGCTCATTATTTCAATTTGGATTTGTCTTACTAGTGGCGTAAATGGCATGAGATAGCGGGAAACAAATATCTATCTTTCTCTTGTCACCATACACCACTAATGACTAGTGAGTCAAATCCAAATTCAGATAATGATTGATAAATGGTTACATTGGCATTACCAATCTATGGTTTTATTTAATAAGTGGTATAACCACAGATATATACTATAGTCTATAATAGTATATATCTGTAGGTATAACTTATTAGATTTATTAATTTTATATTGTTACAAAAATGTTTCATTGAAAATCAATTCTATTTATAATACTGTTTTATTAGATTTGCTGGTGTAGTTGTATTTACTGATGTTATTCTACCACGACGAATGACTTTATGTAACAAAACTCTAGGATATGCTGAATGTCTTAGTGGACGATGTTACTTGGCTAATAGAAAATGTGATGGACATATTGATTGCGATGATGGCACAGATGAAGCTCTATGTAAATTTATAATATTTAAATATTTAAAATAACTATAATATAATATGATCTAGTATAAATGCAGCGTAGGGCCAGACTATACAATTTTTTTTTTTTCAAAAATGTATGTATTAACTTAAAGCACTAAATCCGAGGTTGAAAATGTATTCTCATTTTCATAACAGTTCAATTTTGACTTTTTAGTATTTACTAACATTTATGTTAAATTAAAAAAAAAAAAACCTTACATTTTTCGAATCATAAAATTGTTTACTCATTTAGTTTTATGTTTTAATTTTAATTATTATGTTTTTTTAATGCCAAATTTGGCAGAACAATCAAATGTTGACCATTATACTTAAGTTTTATAACATATTTTGTGCAAGTTAAAAATTTGCGTTAACTTAAAACTAGGAGTAGAGTAATATCTCCCACCCCAGGAAGGCTTCTTGTTTGAGTTATTACGCAATAACAAAATTTAAAAATATACTAATTAAAAAAAAATATTTTTACTGAGGAAAAATAAATTGTTTTCTAGTTATTTTGTTGTAACTTTAATAGTAAATTATGATAGTCAAAACCTGATTGTTTTATCATATCCAATATAAAAACATAATAATTTAATAATAATAAAAAAAAAAAATGTCTAAAAATTCAAATTTTTCCGATTTTTTGTTGTTTAACATCTAGTTGATAAATTATCATTGTCATTAAACTGCAATTATTCTATAGTCCTTATAATACTCAGATCTTGGATACTCTAATCATTTTTGTTTTACTATTTCTAACTTCCTATATTACTTTTTTTTAAAATTAAAATTCTTACTATTATTTTATAAATTTCTCTTAATTTATTTTTATAAAACATTTTATTTTATTTAGAAGTCCAATGGTATATCCCTAAGGTAATTTGAAATTATAGAGTACCTGTTTTTTTTTGCATTTTATACTTTTTAACCTATACAATTTAGGTAAAAATATTATATTTAGTTTTTGTATATAATTATTAATATTAATATAATTTAATGTAACTTTGTATTTCCCATATGTATTAGGTCCATTGTACAATCGTACAGAATTCAATAATTTTCGAAAATTCCGTTACAATCATTTACAAAGACATTATGATAATGTATGGATGTGGCGAGATATTAATATTGGACCTCATGGACGATTCATATTTGATTTAGATGTTCCTTATCGACCTGCAAATTGGATGATAACTGCATTCAGTTTAAGTCCTACAAAAGGGTTTGGCATGATTAAAAAGCCCATTGAAGTGAGTAAATGTTTTACAATACAATACAAATAATATTATTTATAAATAATCCATTTTTCAGTATGTTGGAGTATTACCATTTTTTATGAATGTTGAAATGCCTACACATTGTAAAGAAGGTGAACAAATTGGAATTCGTGTCACTGTTTTTAACAACCAGTGCAATAGTGTTGAAGCTGTAGTTATTTTATTGGGTTCAGAATCGTATAAATTTGTTCATGTTGAAGAAGATGGAATAGTATGAAATACCATATGAAATATAGTCTACTATTGTATGCTTATTTTGTAACTTAATTTTTTGTTCCAAGGTAAACTCATACAATCCTAGAACATCTCATGGTAATCAACAAATTTTTGTTTATATTAAAGCACAAGATGCAGAAACTGTTTACCTACCTGTGGTACCTACAAAACTTGGTGATATTACCATAAATATTGAGGCTACTTCACTAATAGCTAGTGATCGAGTGACTAGAAATTTACATGTTGACGTATGTTCATTTTTTAAGTGTTAATATTAATCATTTATTTTTGTATCTAAAAATACAATTCTATCATTTTTGTAGTCCGACGGAGTGCCTCAGTATAGACATCAGTCAATGATCTTGGATCTTAGTAACAGAGCTTATGTTTTCCAATATTTGCATGTAAATGTAACTGAAACTCCAATTATTCCATACAGTATAGATCGTTACTATGTATATGGGTCAAACAAAGCTCATCTTTCATTAGTTGGAGATGTCGTTGGACCAATTTTCCCTACAATGCCTGTTAATGCAACATCTTTGCTTAATTTACCCATGGTAATATTTACCATTATATTAGTACTCAGTACTTATTGGTTAGATTGTTTAATTTTAATTTTTAATTATCAGGATGCTGCTGAACAAACAATGTTTAGTTTTGCAGCTAATTTATATACAACAATATATATGAGATTTTCAAATCAACGAGATAGATCACTGGAGAAGCAATCATTCTACCATTTAAATATTGGATATCAGCGTATGTTATCGTTTATGAACAAAGATGGTTCATTTAGTCTTTTCAGGAGTGATTGGTATTATTTTTCTCTTGTAAATATTTATTTTTTCCTCTAATATTAAAGTTAAAATTTTAGGAATATGTCTTATCCAAGTGTATGGTTGACTTCATATTGTGCTAGAGTATTCCAGGAAGCAAACTTTTATGAGTGGGAAAATTTCATATTTATTGATCCACAGGTAATTAATACATATTTCTTAATAAAATTATATTTTAAATATTAATAGATCAAAATTAAATTATAAAACAAATAGGTAATTTCAAAAGCTTTAATGTGGGTGCTGAAACATCAAACCGAAGAAGGTTCATTTTATGATGTGACATGGTTTCCTGACCGTAAAGTTAATAGTACAATGCACAGATCAATTTTGTTTGGAACAAATAGGCAACAGAGATTTACAAATATATCATTAACTGCACAAGTTCTCATAACACTAACAAATGCAAAAGATTTGTCAGGGGTTGGTTAATATCTAATTTATATTTTTTTATAATTTAATTAATAAATGTATAATTGTATTTTATGATAGGGTCTTGGTTCTAAATTGGCTCAAGGTGAAAGTCGAGCTGTAAAGTATTTAGAAAAAAATATGAATTTATTAAATATGACCGGTGAACCGTATGAAATTGCACTCGTTACTTATGCATTAATGTTGACCAAATCATCATTTGCTGAATATGCATTCACTCTATTATCTAGACATGCTAGGAGAGAGGGTATGTTTTGTGTTTTTTTTTATTTATATATGGTGTTTTAGAGAATTTTACTTAAATATTATTGTAGGTGGATTGATGTATTGGGGTAAAGAATTTGTACCATCACCGCCAACAAAAATGGAAAATCAGAAACCATTTTTATTACCACGTCTGCCTTATAAATTTGACTCGATTAATATAGAAACAACAGCATACGCTTTACTTGTTTATGTTGCAAGAAAAGAACCTTATATTGATGATGTTGTTAAGTGGTTGAATTCTCAAAGACTTACTGATGGTGGTTGGGCCTCCACACAAGATACGGCTATTGCCATGAAAGCTCTAATTGAATATACAAATAGGAACAGACTTCGAGATGTATTTACATTGACTGTTACGGTTGAAGCTACAGCTCTTTCAGGAAAAACAAAAATATTGAAAGTTAACAGTGAAAATATTGCTCAATTACAAAAAATAGAGGTTATGAGAGCTTAATGTTTCCCTCTGGTGTTAAATTAAAATTTTTTACTTATATTTTAGATTCCACAAGCTTGGGGAACTGTTAAAGTGCAAGCTAAAGGTTCAGGTTATGCAATTTTACAAATGTCTGTCCAGTATAATGTTGATGTGGCGAAATTCCAAACAACACCACCTGAACAAGCCTTTGGAATAATAACACGTGCAGATTTTCATGGTCGCAATCAATCTCATATTACATATCGTAGCTGTCAAAAGTATTAATAATAAAGACATAGTAGTTTGACTTCAGTTACTAAATAATTTATAATTTAGATGGACTTACATCGATGAGTCTCCCAGATCTGGACTGGCTGTTTTGGATGTTGCTATTCCAACTGGATATATAGTGCAACAACAAAATTTAGATGCTTATGTATTGCAAAGAACCGTTCCAAATTTACAAAGAGCTCGATTTTTCCCCGGAAAGCTGTTGTTTTACTTTGATTATGTAACATTATAATTTTATATTCTTATATGTATGCAGTTTAAAAATTAATTAATTTTTTTATGTATTAATAGTTGGACGAGTCAGAAACTTGTGTTAAATTTACTGTTGAAAGATGGTATCCTGTTGCAAATATGTCACGTTATCTTCCTGTTCGAGTATATGATTATTATGCTCCTGGTATGTTTTTATTTATTATACAGATTGATTCTTTTATCATGAAACACTCATTATTTCAAAAAGCATTAATGTTTTTGAAAATATTTTTCTACATATTTTCAAGTTGTTAAAAGAAACGTTTTTATTTAAAAACTAGCTGATCCCGTGTACTTCGTTACCCGTTAAATGTACCAAATTTATATGACTCAAACTTTGTTCAATTTGTTATTTAATATTCAGTGTATGATGTTCAAAATTTATCTTAACTTTTCCGTTGCCCGGAATAATAATAATAATTCTGATTCGCAGCAGTATATTATCAGGTAGGCAATCTTAGATTGAGGACCCCTTGATGTATGTACGTAAGTTTATGATTTAACTTTAAAGTGTTAAAGCTATACCAAGTTTGTTGTATTCCACCTATGGTGGATTAATATAATCAGTTAATACAAAATCCTAACCTTATTAATAACAGATGAATAAAAAAAAACTTAATTTAACCATTTTTAAATTAGCCTGTCTTCTTCCCAAAGGTCTAATCTACACACAATCTTTCATTTATTTATACATGTATAAATTGACAAAAAACAATAATACAAATCAACAAACATGCTCGATTAACCAATAGCAACCAATATAAATTATAATACACTGTTGCGCCACTTTTTTTTTTTTTTCATCCAGATTTCCTAATTTTCCGCTTGGTTTTTCTAAAATTTTCTTTCTTATAAATTATCTCCTGGCAATTTACAAAAAAAAAAAAACCAGCCGTTCTCGAGAAAAAAATAAAAATATAAATAACAAAAATACAAATCAACAAACATGCCCGATTAACCAATAGCAACTAATATACAATACACTATTATTATTTTAATCTAAAACTAATTTTTTTATTATTTAATTAATTTTTTTCTGGACAGATGGCGCCACTATTGTATTTTTTGATATTCAAAATTTTCTACTCTTCCGGTGGATTTTCCTAAAATTTTCTTTCGTTCCAATCTTCTCCAGACAATTACAATTTACAAACATCTTAAAAAAAATTTGAGCCCAATCGGTCCTGCCGTGAATGACCAAAATGTTTGTCCACTACTCCGCTTGTCTAAAGTTTAAATACTTATTACTCAAAAACTACTTGTCCTAAATTCGATTCATTTGTCATTCAAAAAAGTAAAAACCTAAAAAAATATAAGGATAAAAAATATTTAAAAATATGATTTTTTGATAAAAACTTTGTTTTTTTAACAACTTGAAACTATATAAAAAAAATATTTTCAAAAACATTAATACTTTTTAAAATAATGAATGTTTCATGATAAAAGAATCACCTTGTATATATCATTTAAATTTGTTTCAATACATTTTACTGATTTAAATTTAAATAAATATATACATTTTTTTTTTTAGAACGATTCAACGAAACAATATTTGACGCTTTACCAACATATTTGTTGAATATTTGTGAAGTATGCGGTAGTAGTCAATGTCCCTATTGCCCAATTTTCAATAACGCTGTTCAATTGTCTATACCGATAAAATATATCGCTATTGCTACTATTATTGTAATTAATATTTACAATAATTTAATTACATAATACAACTTTATTATTAGATATGTTTTAATTTAAAGTTAAGTATTAATTGAATGCACTTTAAAAACCTAAATTTAATAAACTTAAATAAATATTTTTAAAAAAATGAATTAGATATTCCAAGACTGGCTAAAATATGTTTACATCAGCTTACATAATAAAACTGTTTAAAAAAAAATATATATTAATATTTTAGACTAACATTTTAAGAGATTCACGTTTCCATAATGCTACCTACTATAGCCTTATGCTAGGAATAAATCCGTAGCTACACAATGATAGACGAAACGCAAATACTATTATTTCTAAATGTTCTCTTAATAATGTACTTTAATGTGTAGTACAACTAATTAGAAAGGCATACCTCAATTATAATTCACAGCTTATAGTTGAATGATATTATAATTATCAGGGCAGTGTGTTTATGCAATTTTAAAGGGATAATAAGACGATAATTTTACCATAGAATAGATACGGACATATTGTTATATTGCATCAGGTGGCAAAACACCTAAAGCTGGCGGCCCTGATGATTATAGTAATTAATTCACTAATTATACTAATATTTTATAAGCAAAACTTGCATAAATTTGCTAAATTTTAACAATTATTATAATATCATTGAAAATCATTTGTCTAAATCATTGAAAATTCCTTATTTGAACAAATTCTTACTTACATCTCATAAGTAATAATATAATTGTTGTATTATTTAATATTATAATTTTTATCTTAAATAAAATAGTTAAATTGCCTAGTGTGACAAAAAATTTTTTTTCCAACTAAACACTTAATGAATCTCATAATTTGATCAGGATTTTGCCTTTAAGTATATAAAAATAAAAAAAAGATGAAACACTGAAAATATATTAATGTAATGATATTTTTATAAACAATATCCTTTGATTAAATAAATATATCTAGCTAGATAGCTAACCTTTCATTAATTTATAAAAGTTTTAATAAACTAGAAAAATGTTATGACTTAAGAATTAAATTAAAATTAATTTTAACTGATTTTATACTTCAAATTAATTTTAAGTTGCAACTAATGCCGTCCATTGTTAAATTTTTTTATATTTGAATACCTATTGACTTTTTACATGTATTTTTATATTTAATAAATAATTTATGTATTTTGATGTAAATAAAGAAAGATATTATAAAGAAATTGTTTTCTTTTTTTTATTTTAAGTATTTTCAAACTATGGTATGTTCGTTTTTCAATTATCACTGCGTGACAAATCAATAATAAAAAGTGAAAATCTCCTTAATGTACCATGACACTACATTTTTTTTTTTTTTTTAGTATCATGATCAATAGAATCACGTCAATAGAATTGCTTATTTACAAATAGTTGTCACATACAATGTATTTGTTGTTGAGTTTACTATTGGTAAGTGTTCCTGATGGTAATACAAACTCATCAAATGATCATTTAGCCATTGAACACAGTGTCACTCTAGAAAGTGCTGAAAATGCAATTCAACATATTGTACCAGAATTGAGTAAAATATATTATCATAAATCATCACACTGTATGATTGTAATATAAATAATTATCTTATTAGTGATAGGAGTCGGTTGTAGAGAATGTACCATAAGAGAAATTGAATATTGTTTGTCCAATGATGTCATTGAAGATCATTGTTGTTGCCAAAGGAAATACCATGGTATGTTATGTTAATATGATATATAAATTTATTTTTAATATAATATGATATATTAAATGATGCTAAAATATTTGGGTTATAGAAGTATTCCCTTACATTGCACATACTTGCTATGTAAGATCTAGAAATTGCGAACCTACCGTTCGGGACTGTGGAGTATTCGATCGACTATTGACTTGTTGTTGCCATCAATATCTTGGAACAAAATGTAATATACTACAAATTTTAGCAATTTTACTAATCATTAATAAACTATATATTGTACATGTAGATGGTAGACAACAGTCTTGATATTATATATTCATGTTAAACTTATATATCTTTGTTAAGGTTCCTAATTAATCTAAATACCTACGTCAAACGCATATTCAGCAAAATGGATATAATAATATGTAAATTTGAGATAAGTGTATCAAATATAATATACAAATAAATAATAAATATTACATAATACGATAGTTATTCTCCATCATATCTTTTGAAATCTATTAACATCTCCACTATCAAGACATGTTCAAATGTTCTCTACATAAGTTCTCCCTGGTAGGTATAGTACCTTCCTATAATTCATCATTACCTACATATTAATAACCTCATTACTAGAGCACATATGTTTTTGCCAGCGGTGGAATAGCCCAAGTTGCTATAAACCAAGTAGCATCGTATTTATGATCCGGGACCAGATTATCACTGTCAGGCTCTTTCTTAAATTTAACTCTTATTGTAATGTAGAACCACAGAATAAGACAATAAGAACTCTTTCCTAATAATAGTAAGTTTAAAAAAATAATTTTTCATCTGGACCAAAAATAGCTTGTCCTGGCATTTGCAACTTTTCTTCTACTGTTCCAATTTATTGCTAAATAAGTTTTAAGTGCGTTTTGTTAAAACTTATAAGTAACTTATCGAACATTGGTCGTAAGTTAGGTAACATATCTACATATGCCTAATTAATTTAAATTTTGTGTAAGTACCTACATTGATAACGATAGTAATATGATATAAATAATTTTTTTTAGGGAAAATCAAAATGTCAGCTGCCGTTAATGGACAGAGTCGAAAAAACAATAGCTTATTTCTCTTTGGATTAATTATTTTCCTTATGAAGAACAATTATTATATTTTTAATTTCTTTTAAGCTTGTTGAGTAATTTCAAGGTAATAGATAAAGTAATTGTGCAACCAACAAATAAATTTTTTTTTTTATAATTTTAAATAATAATCTTTACATTGTCTTAAATTCCTTGTTGACTCAGGGCGGATGTAATATTTGTGAGGGGTCGTGGTTAATAAAATTGATGACTTCAAATAATGCATAAATACTTCCTACAAAAATTTTCTAGCTACGCTCAAAATATCAAGATTTTGTTTGTGCTTTGTACAATTCCATAATATGTATATCTATTAAATAAATGTGTATCTATTAATTAAATGGGTATCATAAAACAATAGTTACCTATTGCATATAAATATATAATAGATCATAACTCATAAGTAATTTATAACAAATCGGTATTATTACGTACTCTAATTTTTCGTTGGAAATTCAGTTGGACCACACTAAAATGGTTATTTGCTTTTACTTTAACATGACGTACCTCCATGCAATTTTATTTGATGTGTACGAATATAGTTGTACTATTATTTAATTTAAGTTATTTTAAATGAATAAATATATTAATAGAAATATGAATACCTATTATTTTTCCAAAAGGATTATAAAATAAGGTATTTGGACTTACTTATTAACTTTTAACTATTCCAAATGGAGCTTTAAAAATGCAAAAATATGGCGTTAAAACACATATTTTTAAAATAAAAATGTTTAAAAAATTCGCTTGGGATTTTTCCATTATTAGTTTCTTTTGATTTCACCAAATACTTCTTTATATTATTAGTTACTACACACTAAATGATAAAAATAAGGCTAAAAAGTCAATTTTGAGTTACTTTAATATGCTTGAGATAACTTTATAATTAATTTGTACTTGGCTTATTAACAATGACATAAAAAGTGAATACTATAGGTAATAGTATCATAAAATTAAGCATGCAATAACTTACACATATATACAGTGGAACCTCGATAAGTCGAAATTCAAGGAAAATTAAATTTGTTCGACTTGTAGAGGTTTTTGACTTGCTAAGGTTATATTAGCTTGGGTTAGATTAAGCAAGGGAAGGGAATTCATTTCGACTTATTAAGGTTTTCGATTTATCCAGCTTCTACTGTAATTTGATCTGAAATTTTTTGGGACCAGTGAGCCAATGATAACGAAATATACGGTATACATAAGTCGCTCTGTGTCCTGGGTTTCCTAATGGCTAATACGGAGGCAGAGACGGTTTTCGGCGAGTGAATATTTTTTTTTTTTTTATAGTGAGCGATGTCGTGCGCCTCGACAAAGCGCAAGTACTGAAGACAGTGACGGTGACCAAAAGGCTAATATAAACATTCAGTAAAAATTACATGTACCTATTTATGATCATTTGTTTTAGAGTTACACCAAAAGCTAAAATCGATTTTGTCAAAAACCTATGCTGCGTAAAAATTCCCGTTTTCCTTAATTTTTTTTTTGTCTTTCTGTGCACTTTTGAAAACAATTGGGAATTTTAAATTTTGACCTCCCAAAAATACCAACTAGATTCCCTTTCCCATCGAACAAGATACTGAAGTTGAAAATCTAAGCATTATTTCGCTTACTAATCGTGTATACAGATACAAAAAAAAAACACATCATTGTAAAATCAATACATTCATCGTTCCACTCAGAATCTAAAAACCTAAAATAACTATAATTATTTTGTTGTGATTGTATAATATTATTCGTGGGTAATTGGAACTTCTAAAGTATACTACTATATATCTATGATAGTATCACGGTAAGTTATTGATGTATAACGCGATATAAGTAGGTACCTAATGGATATTGTGATATGATTAATTTGGAATTTATGATAGGTACCTATTATAGGCAAATTTTTTTTTAATACCATAGATAAGTACATAATAATATGTCTTATGCCTAGACTGACATTCCGTCTCCGCTCGGAATCGTTTTTCTTATACAATGATATTTTATCGTTGAATTCAAATTTAATACCATCCATTATACGGTGACCCACTTGTATCCTACTGTACAGCAGAGCGACTTTTTTTTATTTAATATATAATAAATAATATATATGTAACTATGTAAGTATATAACACTGGTTAATGTTAATCAGTTATTCTTTAATCACCTCGACCGGTATGATACTCTAATAATTATCTTATTATTAGAAATATTTAATCACAAAAAAAACCCAAACCAACTGATTTATCATGTTTTCCACAACTATCATCACAACATAAACACTTCATTGTACTCCGTGTAAAAAAACGGCTAAGTAAAAAAAAATATCTTTAGCACCAGTATGGTGCGTGTATCATAAAATATTGGTGTTATTGGTGTATAGTTTTAGGAGACCTCCCCTCATAATACTGTTATACTGACTTATAAAATGACTTATTTTTTCATCTATCAATATATTGATGGTATACCCACCCACCCATATTTAAGGTGTTGCCCTAGCAACACTTGGACCCTATGTTATAGTGTTACACACTACTGTTTTTTTTTTTGTTTTTTTTTTTTATTTTAGAAAATTTACAATCTTTATTACTAGGTACATGACACAATATCTAAGTAAAATAGATGGCTGACATAACGCTATATACATACGTAAAAAATAACACATGAAACACAAGATGAGGGAAATCATCCAGCGATGGTACACTCCAAACCACTGTTTAGCACTATTAATATGTGATATATCATAAATAAAT
>WHPZ01581480.1:0-22691 GCA_016617965.1 Macrosiphum rosae
TTAGTCATTGTTCTAGATACATAAGATTAAATAGTTATAAATAGGTAATTATTAAATAATAAGTTTCTTATCAAGTCAAAATAATTGAAGATAGATCGCTAGACTTGTATCCCGTAGGTATATATTATTAGAAGATGTGTATTGGGTGTATAGAACTATGTCTTAGAACAATAAGAGATATTAAATGAAATATTATATAAATCAACAATTTATTATGATTTCAAATAATAAATTTGTATAGAAAATAATATAGTTGATACGATTATTCAAAGATAGTAAATCGAAGTAATAGAACATATCATTTTTTGAAATACGATAATTTATTGTAATATAAAATATGTGTTAATACTGCAATCATTTTGAATTATTTACTACAAAATATAATAGAAGCAAGAAACGTAACATAAATTTTTTTTTATGGCTTTAATTGTTTAACGTATGGTACCAATGTACGATTTGTCCCACCTTTATTATATTAAATCACTTATTATTCACATGAACACAAATATTTACACCTGAGTGATAGGTATCGCTAGAATAAACTTACTAAATTAATTGTTTATAATAAACATCAATAGGATACTAAATACATATAATATTATAATATGTAATGATTAATTGAGTCCATACTCCATCGGGTTCAAACCAACTATATAATTATAAATAAAATGATGATGAATAATTATTTATTTTGCCCTATACACGTAACCATTCTTTCGATTTATTGTCTTAAGATAAATATAAACTAAATTTATCCTTAAGGTTCAATATTTTAACATGAAATACTATTATGGATTGTGATTTAATTATTTTTAATATTTAATAAAAATCATAATTATTTTTTAACACTGATAATGAGGTAGGTACCTACTATAGCCATAGTTATGGTATAAATCAGCTATTATCTACATTGATAATTACTTTTTTAATACATTATATAACATATAACATTATTAAAAAGTGAACCAGTCAACAGATACTAATATATTGTCTATATCATAGGAAATCTTTGTTTTTTGTTCATTTGTTAAAATAGTATAGGTAATGACCAATAGGTGACCTACAAATAAACTTTTTATAGTTTCAACTGTCAATCTATAACTTAAGGTTATAAACCTAAGGTTTACTGTTCATTATACAGGTATCTATAGGCACAATTTATAGGAGGGGTGCATAAGCGCAACTAGTGGGGGGGAGTTAGATTGCTGAGCCCCGCCAAAACTTGTAATAGCTTATTTTTTATATAGATTATTTTGTATTTGGTAAGATTATTACACATAATTTTACAGTATACCTATGCACTGAACTATATAATACATAGAGATAGGTAATAGCGGAATAAAAATCCCCTGAAAAAAAATCCAAGACCCTAGGAAAAATAACCCCCAGACTACAATGTTACTGAAAACCACATGACGTTTTTAAAACGTAATTAGTGTAATTATTATATTACTAACATTTAATTACAAATATATTATTATACTTATATAATAAAGGTATAATTTTCATTAAAAAAATTAATATATAATAAATAATATGCAAAAATTAATAATACTTAATATTGTTTTGTTTTATATCACGATGTGAAACAACATGTGTTAATAGTTCTTTTAAAAGATTACTGATTAGGTACCTACATTCATTAACTGTTTATTTTATTTGATGTATCGATTATTCGAAATATTTTTATTTTATAATTTTTTAATTATTGTGATATCTACCTATATTAAGTAAAACTTGTAAAATCTACTTCTAATAATAATAATTATTATTATTTACAAATCATTAAAATATTATTAGGAAACGTAACATTTTATTTAGGGATATATTAAAATATATAATATAAAGGTATGAAGCAAAAAATATTATTGTTAATGTTTAAAAATTATAATATAAATATTAAAAAATAAGGTATAAAATACTGAAGTAAATAAATAATTGATTTTGTTCGTATGATTTTTTTATTTTTTTGAATGAACATATATGGGGGGTGGAGATGCTTCAGCCCCCCAAAATTTCAGCCCTAATTGCACCACCGAGGGGGGATTTTACACTCGGAGGGACTAAGCCCATATTCAATATTTAATTTAGGCCCTCCAAAAATTACGTACATCGTATTGTGTTTTGAGGTTAAAATAAGGGAGAGTGGGTAAAACATCTACGGATCAATTTTTTTACACTCGAAATAAATTGAAACGTCTTAAATAAGACGATTTAAAAAGTTGCCGTAGTACCTGCCCGTGTGTTGTCTAATGTGTAACATAGCAAAATTTAGGTACGTTCAGCATTTCCAATTTTATGTTGTCAGCTTAAATGTAAATTAATGTATTGAACATTTTTAAATTTTAATATTGTACATACGTACTCATTAAAATAATGTAAAAAACCAATAAGATAACACAGATAGGTGCCAACCTAATATTATAACTTATTATCTTTAAGTTTTATACTAGCAAATTCACTTTAATATTAAAAATTTGAACGGTTGAACGTAAATTTGGTATGTTGTCCATTTGTAAGACTGCAGAAAAAACTTAGTATACGGATGTGACGTTCTCTAAGTTCTTTTAAGTCAGAAGTGAATAAATTACTTTCCGTTCTAAAGTTTTTATGAGGAATAACTTGATAATATTTACATTTATATTTTATAGTAATGTAAAATACGACTTTAACCTAATTTAATAAGTAAAAATTACAAAACCACGGTTAGGTGCGCCTAAAATCATTTTATTATCGGGAAAAGCTCCTATCCCTATGCTTAATAATCACATTATTTAAAGTAGGGAATATGTACACTTACATTTAAATTAAATTAATAGTATCCTATCTTAGAAGTTTTAACATAAATATTTATTAGACCCTGTTTGACACGTAGATGTATTATATAAATACTTATTACACGAATATTACAGGTATTTGTATATATTTTTTTAAATGGATATTATACATAAAATAGTTAAACTTTAATTAAATGGTGATTTTTACCTCTTCCTACAGTTGAAAATACTTTATTTGATATTTATATTTTCATAATATATGCTTGATTAAAATACGATTATTTTTTTATTTTACCTAACAATTTAAATATCTTCCCTGAAGACTTAAATATGTAGTCATAATACGATGTATTACTTACGTGATGGAGTATTGAATCTCGTGCCTATTCAGTCGGAATAAAATCGTACTTACTACGGATGGTTAGACTAAAATAAAAGTATACAAAAAAATAATAAATAAAACGCAACTAAAAATGAACACAAAAACTTCTCATCTAGTAAAACACAAAAAATATCTAAAACAAAACATTTAGTAACACGAATACTTACCTTTCAATATTGTGTTTTTAAGATTTATTGAGCAAATAGGGGATACTGGATAGAGTACCGTATTCTATAAATGTTTTATAGAAATTGTATCAGTTATTGAGTACATAATATAACATATTTGAATAGTATATATATTTTGAACAACGCTTAAGTAAGTATCAAAACATATAAATGAGTATAAAGCTTAAGTAAAACTCCAATATAATATAATATGGTCAAATAGTTTGTACAACCCAGTATATAGCTTAAAAAAGACTAAAAATCTACACTCTAAAAATCATATTAACACTCAATAATAAAAAAGTAAGATCTGTCGATACGTAACCATTAAGTTCAGTTCCAAAAAATAGATTATTCATTAAGTAGATAATTTGTAATATTTGTTGACTATAACAAAAAATAAACATTATACATACAAAATATCAAATTATCATAGTATCAGACAAACTTAAAATATAATAGTAAAATTTGGCACTAAAAGATCGTAAACGATAAAAAAAAAAAATATATATATATTTATTTATTATAGTAATATAATAATAATAATAATAATAATAATTGAGCATTCTTCTATTGTTGGTGTACAAGTTTCGGGTCTTCGAACACCGAGTTTTGTACTACAGACGTCGGAGGTTTGTGATAATTGCGCACGTGCTTTAACAGGTTGGACCGAACCTTACACCTGTACGGGCAATGAGGACACAAGCATCGGGGTTCTTTGCCGCATTCGTTTTGCAGGTGACTCTTAAGCGAGCTCCTCCATTTGTACGTTCGGCTACATTTCGGACACTCGTAACGCACAGTCGTCGAGTTATCGAGAGTGGTGCCGGTGATGGCAAACATGAAGTCTGTAGGAAATAATAAATTGCAATTACGCCTACAATATAGATCGAGCTGTGCTTCACACCGATGGTAACTTTAAAAACGTGCTGTAATTTAAATCTAATTGGAAAGAAAAAATTCGCACAACAGGAGGAATAGATTACCAACGCGAAAAATCGTTTTTCGTCTAATCGAAAATCCAAAAACTATAGAATTGTATAAACGCATACGCGTACATCATACATGAACAATTTTTTTTTTTTTTTTTATATAAATGTATTATGCCCCGTGATTAGTTAGTCCAATGTGACCCAGAGTGCAGGCACAACTCGAATATATTTAAACATTTTTTTAATTAGGAGCAACCACAAAAGCATGCGCGAACAACCCAAAATCTTGCTATTAATATTATATTATGTATGGTAGGTATACATAATTAATTAAATACATTTTTTCAATAATTTCAAGGGTAATAAAATAAAATTAATACTTACTTGATGACAGTACTTACAGGCACCTAAGCGCATGTTCATATATATAATATAATCCAAAGCAAAAATGAAATTTAAATTTATATAAATGGATTCCCAAGTTAGTACATTGACACTTACAAAAATATGATAATAAAAATATCGCCCTTTGGACATGACAAAAACCAAACTTTTGAAACACACCATAGCAGAGCAAGCAACAATGAATGATACACCATGTATTTTTGCAAGGGTGAAGAGAAAGGTTGCCTAAATATGAGTACAATACTAATATCAACACTAAAAAAAAAACTTATAAATTCGTTAAAAATTTCATGTTTTTTTTTTTGTTTTAATAAAAATAATACAATAAAAAGCAATGGATGTAAACATAAATACTCATGGGATAATTAATGAAGTAATACATGATAATATATGGGGGCTTAAAGGGAAACAATAAAAGAATTAATAATACGAAACAAAAATGAAATTATATAATCTAATGAGGATAATAATGATTGAAATAAATATAAATTCAATTAATAACTAAATAAAAAAAAAAACGAAGTGCTTAACTTAATAAATAATACTTATTAACAAATTAGTATGACACATTACGAATATTTGATTTTATGTGCATAGACTAAGATTTTAAATTTGTATTATTAACACAATAAATATATAATAATCCATTTATACACTAACAATAGTTTTATACATGTTTGTAATAAAAATATCTCCATTAGTATAAAAAAAAAAATTCTTTTATATAATATGGCAAAACAAGTAAATGGAAGTTGAAAATAAATATTAAATAATCTACAAGAAATATTTTTTCAAATGGCACTTTTTGGTGGGGAAAATAGAAGATTACATAAATAAAAAGATTTGTTAAGCATCTTAAACTAAAATAAAAATGTTTTTCTAAAACAAACAAAATAAATGCAAATAAAACAGTACAGACAAAAAGGCACGATTATCACATGGTTTCTGCCGACTGGCAATCAACATTGATCAATACAAAAATATATTTTAAACATTCTTAAAATCAGACTTTTTAAAGTTGGTTAAAAAATAATTTGATTGTGCAATACAAAATTTTTTGATTATAAATTGATTTCAGTTTCATTTTTGGTATAATTGTGTCCAACTAACATTATACGAGTATATATCACACTTATATATATTACGGTAGGCATTATAATATAGAATGTTCTTAAATACATCAGTGGAGATTGGCCGAGGACACTAATTAGGATAACATATAATTATGTACATAATAACAATTCGTTGCAAAACATGACTTATTTCAAATAAATAGCATAATTAATGGCGATTTTAACAATCCAACAAGCTAACATACATATCGACTAGGCCAACAAATAAAATGAATCATATCACAGTTGGAGTACTATTATTAAATAATTTAAAAATGATATTATCATTAAGGGCTAAAGTGGAAATAAGTATTTTTAATTTCTCAAAATGTATAATTATTATATACAACACAAATTGTGTTTGTTTATGTTTAAATACAAATACACAAATACATATATCATACGTGTTTGTATTTAATATACAAAAAAATCAAATAGTATCAAAAAGATTATTTGGGAATGAGATATCTAGTGTAAATCATAAGTGAAATGTAAATAGTAATTATTACTTATTGAAGTCAATTGGACTAATTAAAATCGCCAGATGTTATACGCCTAACTCTTAACTTAATTTACTACGATACAATAAATAATTTGTGTACACAATGTAAACAATTGTATACTTCATTGGCACTTTTAACACTTAAGACTAAGGTCTAAAAAAAATATTTTGATATTCGCATATATAAATACCATTTTCATTACACGGACTTGAACAATATGGCCAGTCAATATGTGAACATTACGGCACTTTAGTTTGATTAAAAAGTTTGTACTTATGAGTTAATATCTCCTACAGCTGTTGCCGTTGTTGCAGCTGTTGTAGTTTGCCCAGTAATATTCTGAAATTCTTCTGAGCATTTTTCTCTATGCATGCGTTCAATATGCCGAGCAACGTGCATTTTTTGTTTAGCTCTATAATTGCAAAATGGACATTGGAATTGTGGGTCCTTTCCGCATTCCCATTTTTGATGATTTCGTAATGAGCTTTTAAGTTTGTAATGCCTTCCGCAACGTGGGCATTCTACTCCACCACTCGTGCTTGGTGAACTTGCATTACTGATTTGTAACGTGTCATTAGGTGAAGTTGGATCAAACTTACAGTTGTTGTAGTAGTTAGTGAATTTGAAATTTATGGCAGACATTGGGCTATTTGGGCCAAATGAATTGAAAAGCGGCACAAGGGATCGTTGAGTAGGAGGATATCCATCCCAGTCTCCATCCTGCCATCTTTTTATTATTTCTGTAAAGGATCCGAATAACAAACATGACAGAAAAATTTAGACAATAAATCAAAAGGAGGGAAAAGTAGCTTCCGATGACATTAATTTTTTATATGACATGTTCCCTTAATGATTTTCTTGATTGAAATACATGGAAAATGGAAATTTTTAAATGTTTTTATTTATTTAAATACATTTAGATAGTTATATTTTCAATCAAATTCAATGCAGTAAAATTTTTATATTTCTTAGTCAATTTGGTATAGACAGTAGAATAACAGTAAAAAAGTCTTAGTAATTCTTATATTTGCAAGAGTTAAAATTACGTACCTAATAGTTTATAAATTAACTGACACCAGAAACATTAACTTACATATAAAACAATTAATTTGTTTTAACATGATGCTAATTACTTGTATGTGTTAATATATGAGTATTTTGGCGTGGCGTTAAACATTCTAACAGCAATGATATTTATTTTTTAAAAAGCCAATAGCCTAATAGAACATTCATTAAATATTAATAATTATTTAATTTATGTATATACATATATATAAATAAATACACTTATACATAATATTGTTTATGTATATATAAATATATATTTATACATATATATGCATATATGAAAGTATAATAGAAGAGAGTATAGAAGATATGTTAAACCAATCCAAGCGCAACAACATTAATATTAGTTATTATATATTTATTCATGACTTACGCACTATCATACTTCGGACACAAATTTCACGATGAAATAGTGATAGACCAATATAAAAACAATGAATACATAAAATGTTAATTTGCGTAGATCTAAATATAATTCAAAAGAAGAAGGCATTTTGGATCTTACTATAGTTTTATGTAAAAATAATTTAACTAAATGGATATAGTGAAATGTACACTCCCAACACTCACGAGGATAAGGCTTAGTGATGTTTGTTTAAGATAAGGTTTATCTTAGTTCCACTTTATAATGGAGTATTGTGAACAAAATTATTATTCAACAAGTAGCAAATTGTTGGAGTGAATTCGAATAACAATCATTTATGTTAATGCCATGCTAATTACCAAATATATAGATAGGTAGTTAAAAAAAAAATAGAACATTTTCTTTTTTTTTACTAAACAATTAGTTAACAACACAGGAAATCATAATATAGATAATATGATATTGAAAATGTTTGATGGTTATATTTAGTATATATCATGTGTGGACATTTTCCAATGAAAGTCTTAAATCTAATTGAAATTCATAAGGTACGAATAGGCTTTCTCCTGTGTTCCTAAATAAACTTTTTGAATTGTTAATTACAATGTTATGGTATTTTAACCTTTTATGGTTTAGTAACATGTACAGACAAATACAGAACATCAGAAATAAATATAGGTTATATCTAATAAAACTAATAAGTAATGGCTAATAATTACACATTTTCCTTTGAGTTGCAATCATACTATTAGGTAGCAGAATAATACTACTTTTGTTTAATAAATGGACAATTAAAACGAAAATAATAACATTTAATCAAAAAGTACCATAAGACTTAGTAAATTGACATTTAAAAACATACAAATAATTAACAATATTTAAGGATAAAAATTAATCGTTTATAAATTTTATATTATTTTAACTATTTTATGTTGAATGTACTATTTAAAGTAAATATACATATTGTTAGAATTAACGTAAAAAACAATTAACATTATTATTTTATAAGTAGAATTACAAAACACAGCCCTTTAATCATAAAACATAGAAGGAAAAAAATATAATTACTTTAAATTTATAATTTACTTTGCCTATTCATTAAATAGACAATAGTATAAAATGTGTTCATAAAATGTGAACTAAACATTTATATATAATATAATATATACGAGACTTGTCTAGAATTTGTACATTAATGTTTATTGCTATTTATTGAAAATTCAGTCTATTTTAATAAACACAGTAATGATGACAATTAATATTATTAGAGTTTATATCCTATTCCTATCCAAAAAAAAATATTGGAGCATTTTTTTCTGAATACAGAAAATTTTAAAATTTTAAATATAATATAATGCTAATAAAAATATTCAGTTTTGATGTTATCAGTTTTATGCCTGTACTTCATGTGTGTCAACAAGTGAGCTTTCTGTTTTGCTTTATACGAGCACATGTAGCATTTGAATTGCGGCTCTTTACCGCACTCCCAGCGCTGATGGTTCAACAATGAGCTCTTCAATTTGTAATGACGGCCGCACCTCGTACAGCTTATTGCTAAGGAAAGCACACACAACACACATACCACATAGAGTTTCCAGAATAATAATAATTATAATAATAAAAAAAAATTTGGTTTGTAATCTAACCGGACCCAGTTAGTACATCCATTCCCATTATTAGTTAGAAAAATAATTTAGGATATATACAGTAATTCTGAATTTGTTTTTACACAAATAAATGAATAATATAAAATGAATGATTTCATACAAATCAATAATAGCGTAGGTAATACAAAATATAATTCTTAACTGTGGGTTTAGGAACAAAATGTACACTTTTTATTGTACTTTTTTTTTTTTTTATTTTGTTTATTTATACTCATAACGTAACATGCTAATGATTACTGTGATCATAGATAAATTATTATATATTATTAACATTTTTTAATTTTTACATTCTAATATAATTTTTCTTACAAAATATAAAGAAAATAGTGCTAGTTCCCTTCATAAAAAAAAAAAAAATAGAAAAAAAATGATAAACAAAGCCCATATTATAAGATACAAACCACCAAGATTATGTAACATAAGATATAAACAAATAGCAAGGCTGGACAATTTTTTAAGTTAAGTAATATAGAATAAAGGTAAGTTGAGTTGAGTTAAGTTTTAAAGTTACCCGATAATGTTTTTTATTTTCTTATAATTAATAGTTAAATTATAAACTTGAAGCTTATCTATTATTAAGTCAAAAATGAATGAATAAGAAAATAAACTTTATTGACTTAGTTAAAAGATTTAATTTTTAATTTTGTAAGAGTGAAAAAAATAGCATACCTATCCAAAAAGATGAATTTCAATAATTTTCTAAGCTAGGAGCAATATGGCCAATAGGCTTCTACATGTGGATGTTTATGGGGGATGCATAGAGGGAAGTTGAGTCTCCAGCAAACTCTTCTTCCCCATCCACCAGAGGGGAAATCCAAAGTTGAATCCATCAGTAAGTCTTGAGTAATTACTTGAAGTTGTGTTAGCATTTTGTACTTTGGTTATTTTTATGTTATTATACTTTAGTATTTGGAATAATTTACATCCTTATATTCATTGAAAAAATTTTCTTTATAAATTATTATATTTATATTATTATGTGTATATGAAAATTACAAAGTCCAAACAAAACAAGTAATGAATATTTAATGATTGGACATTTTAGATTTTCCTATATAAAGTCTTGCAATTTTTTATCACAAATAGTATCTTTTAAGCAAATAAAAGTATAAATAAATAAATTAGTCTTATCACAGTTTAACTTCTTTTTAATACTTTTCAAAAACTTGAAGTTAACATGTTCTAAACATTATAAAAGTAACATATTAAGTTAAAGTTAATGCCAAAAATAAGTGATGATTTAATGAACTTCTTTATTGCCCAGCCTTGACAAATAGTATAAATGGTAAATAATTGTCTAAACTTGGTAAGTTAGAAGCTATTTCTTAACAAATTTGATACAATGTTAACTGTGATTCACAACTTTTTCAAAGCAAAATAATAGTATACATGTTTCTATACAATTTATACCTATACAGAAAATGTCATAGTTTATGAAAGGATTGTTAACCAATGTTATTCCATCCAAATTTAATCCAAATTATGAGTAAAAAATATGTAATTTTATTAAAATATAAATATGCATACAAGTAAATTGTAATATAAAACAATTATATACAAGATAGCCTTTAAATTAAAATTTGTCGTTTACATGATTTAATTGGTCATGATAATATTTATATTATATAAACTTAATAAAAAAAGTTTAAAAATAATTTAAATTCATTTTTTTTTTTTATATATAAATTATATCAAATTTTAGTTATTTATTATTATTTGTATTTTATATGTATATTAATTAGGTTACCTACTTAGCATTATCAACTCCAACACCAAAGTATTGGGAAGACCCAATCTTGGATCTAGCCAATTGCCAATCCTTTCTATTGTTCTACAACACCATCAACCCTTCTAACTTAAGTAATTTTACTAAAAATATTTTAAATAGTAGCAAGTTGAAAATAAATATACCTATAAGTATCTTTGATAAATAAATACTTATGGCATATTGGTTTTCCCCATCTTCCTCACTTTTAATATAATAATACTTACTCTAAATTTCACCCAGTTATATGATTTTAAAATTAAGGTATTATTAATTATAAAAATTATAAGGAATCTTAATAATATATTTATTTTTACAGTTATTATTGTTCACAAATAATTATAACATTAAAACAATCTTCAGGCAAAACACAGATATTACTATTTTTATAATTGTCATTGTATGTAATAATACCTTAATTTCAATAATTATACCACAATGAATGAATTACTGAGAAGTATATTATGGCTTTATCATATGTGTGGAAGACAGGGAAAAACATATGGGCAAAAAAATGTATTTTTTCTATAATTTTAAAGTATGTACGTAGTTTTTGAGAAAAATATTATATGGTGGTTATTAATCATAATATAGTTTTTGTATGTAATGAGAAAATTATTTTATTAAATTAATTAATTATATAATTAACTATAAATAATCAATTAATATCAATAATAATAATTTAGGTACCGAAACTAAAATAGAAGTTTACATGTTATGCCAAATACTTCATAGATACATAAAAAATTTAATTTTTATAGAAAGTAATTAAAGGGATTCCACCCGGTGATTTTCTGTCTTTGGTCTAACAAACAGGCAACATAGAATTGTAGATGTATTCTTTGCTAAACGTAGAAATTGATAAAGTGAAGCGATAAGAATTCTGAAAACAAAATTTGTCAAGTCTACTTGAAATCGACTTTCCCACATTTATGTTATTATCGCCCAAATTCCTAAAAACGTTATATTAAAAAAGAGTAATTGAAAAAATTGTCATATTACAATTATTGTAGAAGTTAAAATCAAAAAATCAAAAACGTGGGAGTCGATTTCAAGTAGACTTGGCGACAAATTCTTATCACTTTATTAGATCATTTGGTATGTTTGAAAAATAACACGAAACCAAATCCTATGGCACACTTGTGTTAGACAAAGACTGAAAATTACTAGGTAGAATCCCCTTTATATAATATTTACTATAATAAAATGTACATAATTTTTTAATAAGATATTAGTATTTAAATAAAAGAGTCTATATTAATTAGTTCTAGTTTTGCAAGGGTTAAAAACTATTAATTATATTTCACTAAAAGAATATTTTTGTTTGTTAGTAAAAGATTATAATATTCAATTAAGGTAATATGAAAAACAGATGTTTACTTTTTAAAAAAACTTTAAACAAAAATAGAATTAATGTAAAAAATCATTGATTTAAATACATTCATGAAAACAATACTATTTAATTTATTAGTATGGAAACATTTAAAGAAAGTACAAGTCCGCAAATCTTAAAATCTAAATGAGCTTAAAGGAAACATTGAAGACCAAGTAGCAAACATTCCAGCTGAAGAATTGCATCAATTGAGCCAAAGCACAACAAACAGAGTTTAACATTGTCTACAGGCTTTTGGTAAACTGATAATTTATAGAAGTATAATAAATGTAAATAATACTAAATGGTATTTATTTAAATATTCAAACTGTTAGTTCTAACAATTCTAACTATTTAAAAACCAAACTTAACAAGAATTATTTTTTGTTAATTATCAATATATAGAGAGAACACCCTGTATAATACTTGTTTACATATTGGTAAGTTTTAATCTTTTGGAAAAACAAGAGATATTTATCAAATAAAGAAATAAGTTAAAATAATAATTAATTATATTGAACATGTGTTATATCGTCTTTCCAAATAATAGAATTGATAATTCATTATAGATGACTATAGATATATTGTTTTCAAAACTACAAGTAATAATAGCAGTAAAATATATTTCATTAGGTACCTAACATTTATACTGGTCATAAGAAACAAACTTTGTGCTAGTCAAATGGTCAATGATAAACCTGTAATAAGATATCTAAGAAAGGCCAAAGATAAGAAATGTTTTATTATATCCTGTACAGCAAGTGGTGTCAGAAAAAACCGTAGTTGCTCATTAAAAAAAAAAAAATATAAAAACAAAGAATTCTATTTAACAAATTTTTATCTAGAATTATTTAATATTGATTTCTATGACTTTTTTTATATTTAAACTAGATAGAATTTACAATGAATACAATTATTCCATTATGCCACAGGTTTGTTTGTTGTGAACAAAAAATGCTCCAATACATTAAAACATATTTAGTTTAAAATAGTGTTTGTATTGAATTTTGAGTTCACATTATAATTCACAGTAACATTTTACAATACAATTTATAATATGTTATATCTTATAACTTGTAGTCCACGTGACTAAAATTAAATCTTATATAATAATACAACAAATAAAACACATTAGTAGATATTATTTTCTATTATCCACCAGTCGTTAATATTTAGTTGGACTTTAATCACACATAGTAGATCTGTTTGTAATACAATTTAAATCATAATCTTGTCTATATTTAAACAGTGTATAAGATAAGAAATGCTAGTAATCTGGTCAAATTCTCAGAGGAAATCTTCACATCGTTATTAAAATAAATTGTCAGATTTTAATGTAGTATACATAATCGCGCTAGATAACCTTCATTTATCATAATATAATGGTGAAGTGCGCAAGATATAATATAATTATTTAAAAAAAAACTTACTTATGTTTACCTGTAATTTCATTTTTTGCTAAAATACAATGATCTAAGAAATAATAAATAAATTGAAGCAAATATATAAATTTCTATATAAAAAAGCAACCACAAAACCAAGCTTATACATGCAAATAAAATAAACCATAGGTACTCATAAAATCATGCAAATTGTAATACAGTGTTAGTAGGAAAATTGTTGTTAACCAACTTGGAAAGTATAATGTAAAATTCTCAAAAATACATAAAAGTATACTTTGATCACAAAATATTACTTTAGTATGGGTATATACAAAACTAAACAAAAATGTATTGAGTCAATTTATCGGGAACATACTTAAATATAAATATTTGTTTTGATATTTTATATAAAATTACAATTAATTTAATTTTCAATTTGTAAAAATCTAATCTTAATAATATAACTATTAAAATGTATTATTAATATTTTTTTAAAAAATTAGGTAGGTTTTTATTAATGTTTTTTTTTAATTTAATCTCAAATCAATGTATATTTTTAAAAAATACAAAGAAATGTTTTATCATCATATTATATAAATTTAATAAATATTTTTTTGTTAATGGGTACTTTTGAAAAAAATACAAATTTACATGTACCTCATCCACAAAAACATTTTCTTTGTCCCTTATTCATGCATAATGGATACACATTTAATTTTAAAATTAATTATTTTATTTTATCCATTTGAAATTTAATTATTTATTGTACGCTTATTTCTACAATTGATATAAATACAAATCTTACCTTTACAATCCATTGGTGTGTTAACAGTACTGGTGCTATCTTGATTAGTTGTGTCTAATTGCCATGAATTTGTTGGAGGCACTGCTAAAATATAAATAAAAATACCAAAAGATAAGTAAATATAAAATAAACCGGCGAGGTTATTATTTAAAAATGTATGGGTACATTTAACTACATGAGTAATACACTCTTAGAAAAAATAATGTATCCTGAATGATACATTGGATATCCTTAGAATACATTTTAATAGAAATTAGAGTAACAATATCTTATTTGTATCATAAAACAAAAGAAATAGAGAATCTCTTATGTATATTAAATACAATTTTTTCAGTACATTAGGTTAGTTAAATATTATTTATTTTAAATTATTTACCGGTGTGATTGGTCTCCCCTTGCGAAGTTCCAGGCTGTGATAATTCATTTTCATCAAATTCTTCTTCCTCCTCTTCTAAAGCCATATCTTCTACACTATCGTCATATGACATTTCTGTCAAACATTCTTGCCGGTCGCCAGAAATTGATTCTACTTTTGGTTTAATTATCGTATTTTCAGTTGGTTTAAGCACTTCTTTGTCTGGTGAACACGATTTACGGTAAGGTTCTGCTTTAATTACCTTACTAACTGAAGAAGGGATGTTATTATTATTATTAGTTGGCGATTTTTCTACTCCCTGAGGTTCAGATTCAGTCATACTATCATCACCATTATCGGGATGATGATCATCTGATCCATTTGTTCGTTGTAATTTCCGTTTCTTGCTGGATGGAGATAAACTACCTTCTCTTGGTCTTGAATATGTACGTACAGTTTCATTTTGGCTCCAAATGGTAGGTGAGTTAGAACTAACTGATGATAAAGAAGGTGGTTGTTTTCTATGGTCAAAACGTTTAGATACTGGGTCTTCAAAATCTGAATTATCACGAACCCCGATACCAGCACTTTCTGTCAAACCTTTAATTTGAAGTGATTCAGCAGCTTTCAAAAATGTACCAAGTTCTTCTTGAGAAATATTGACTTCGCCTCGATACATATAATCCAGCATTGACTTTAATTCTTGAAATTTGATATCTTTCAAAATTAAGATTGGATGTTTCTCTTGATGTTGACTTAATAAAACCTTAAACAAAATGTAAAAATAATGTTAACATTTATTGCAACATACTTAGGTATATAATGTTTAAGCACAAGTTTAATCAACAAAATATCTTTATAAATATGTCTTTTAAATATTGTTAGAAACTACAAATCTTACTAAGAAGAAAATGTAGTAAATCAAATAATATTTTTATAAAATTAATAAAAAATAATAGGTAGTTTTCATCATGTTAATAGAGTTTATTGTCACAAATTTCATATTAAGTGGGTAAGCGTGGGTAAGTATCTACTATAATACCTAACCACTAGTTCACACTACCTAGGGAAATATATATAAGCGAGTTTATAACTATGTAAGTATAACTAAAAGTACTACTAGTACCTATAACTTAAGTATAACTAGGTAATAGAGTGAATATTTTATCAAGTACCTAGCTAAATTTTTTTTCAATTAGGCAGTATTAGAAAATGCATTATTCAAACTATTGATAGTCATAACAGACATTTTTAGAATCATTTGAATACAACACATCTATAAGATTAAAGATAGCTCAAATGTTTTTAAGCAAATAAAGAAAATGAAATAGGTACGAGTTAGAAAAAAAAATAGGAATTTAGAAATATACTTTTAAACCAAAAACATTATAATCTTACTTAATATAAAAATATTATTGAAACAAATATATAAATATATAATATTTTAGTTATTTTCTTAATAAAAAATAAAAAAAATAGGTAGGTACCTATTATTAGCTATATTATTGAATATTTATAAAATACTATCACTTAATATTAGGGACTGAACTACTCTAATAAAGTCTTTTGTAGTTTTACTACTGAAAAATTTACTCTGGAAAAGAGATCATAATAGAAAATTTGTTATTATGTTTTAGCAAGGAAGTTTGAGTGTTAGTAGAATTTCTAATAGGTACTTAAAATTGTACATCATTAATTATTTTGGAATAACTTTCACTTTGTGCATTTATATAGAATGAAGTGCCTACCTATCTATTTTAGGATAACAATATAGCCAACGTATAGCCAAATTAGTTCATCGCCAACATTTGTGATTATGTAGGTATCCCTCAAATTATTGTACAGAAATTTACTAAATAATTAACCAATGCAATGTAAATATCTTTATGTGGATCTCAAGTTGATCAGTCTAGTGAAATTCTATTTTATAAAAGTCGTGATATATTTATTGGGTATTTCAAGGTTAACCTTAGAAAGACTATTTTAATTTCTATGCGATACTCATCGACATACAGGTTATCGCAACGACCGCAATATCAGGCTTAGATACCATAACTATCTTTTTTCTTCTGTTAGGTTACTGATTAGGTATAATAATATCAGACGTTATATTTTACCACATTTTATTAGGTATCATAAATCATGTTCTGTATATATATATAAAATATTCTAACCTTAATTTTAAGGTACCTAATGTTTATTTATTTATTTTGTTAGATTAAATATTAAGTAATTGTTTTCTTTTAATTTAATACTCGATTTAATACTACCTATAATATTTTTTAAATTCAATTTAATGTTATATTAGTAATCAGGTAGGTATGATCAACCACCGAAATAAGATTAATTGTTAGGTATTATTTTAAAATTATTTTATATATTTCACTTAGGTCAGCAACTTGATTCTTAAAATCTTTTTAAATTAAAAATATGGTAAGTAAAATAGGTAAGTAATATAGGTATAAAAGATTATGCACCTATATTAATAAATTATAAAAACTATGGAAATACTGATTTTTGATATTATTAGGGTAGGTAGGTAGGTTAGTAGGTAGGTATTTGAGATAACCCAAGTACCATTTATTGAATGACTCGAAAACTCTAACCGAATTTAATGTTTATACCTAAGTCATTAAAATATAAAATCCTACTTAATAGGTACACTACTACATTTAGAAGGTTCATATGGAAAATTTAACTGGGCGCTTAGTAAAACTATTCAAAGAGAATGTACTGGTATGAATATGAAAGCAGAAATGGTGGAGGGCTTTCAAGAAAGTGAAATCAGAAAGGTATGTCTAGAAGGGTAGGGCTCAGCTAAAAATATTTTAGGAAGCAAGTTTAAAAAAAGGAGAAAGGAAATTTATGGAAGAATTAAAAAAAGAAAGATCAATAATGATACCTATTTTTTCTATTAATTTAAATGTTTTTATTTTTACATTTTCACTATAATAATTAAAAATTATTAATTTTCTAAAATACTTTCAGGTGGATAGTTCAATTAAAATAAGAACAAATGTATATTGCTAAATGTATTGTCATAAGATATGTGGGCAATATATTATAAAAAAAAAATTGCATATTGTCAAGAATTTATGCAAAATACTTATATATTAACCATTTGAATATGATAAGCTATGTCTTTATATTTATGCCATATTAATGACTACCCAACGTATGTTTAATAAGGAAATAAAATTACTCGGTATCAAAGTACCTATCTTTAATAATATGTAATAACAATCAATATACCTACCCATGACTTTAACCATTTCACATTTTTAATACAAAAATAATTGTGAATAATATATATTAGCAGGTACCTATTTAAGCCATTTTGAATATTTTGATGCTTTTACAATAAAATATGTATCTAATACAATAATATAGTTAGTAAGTAGTGCCTAATAAAACTGTATCGAGCCATCAATTAATTTGCATGAGTATATCTAAACTGATAAAATTGATACAATCACGTAAGTATGTGACTAAGTAGCAAGTGCATACATTGTTTATATTTTAAATTACCTATATAGATAATACCTACACATAATAATAGGTTTAGGCATCGAAAATGTGTATATTATATTATTATCAATTATCATATAATACCTAGGTACCTACCTAGATAAAAATACGTTACACACCTACATAATGAACATGAAAATTATTCAACACGGCTGAGAAAATCGATGGAAATTTTGTTAAATTTTATCCCAATACGTGTGTATTTAATGTTTTCCCCGAGCGAGTGCTCGGTCACCGACTCGTTGTCAATTCTACAATACTCGCAGTCAAAGCAAAGGCATAATATTATTATCTACAAAACAAAGTAGGTAGGTACCTACAGGTAATTTGTCTATTCACGTTGGATTCTAAGGTGTCGATAGAGAATATTAATGAAAAAAAGTGTGTGTTACCTGCCTACAGGACAGAAAAAAAATATAAAATTTTGTGCATGCCTATACGGATATTATAATTGATTAATTGGATTATAAATTATTAATAAATACGTGCGTGTGCGCGCGCGTATATATTAATTCGTTATTATTATTATTATTATTATCATTATTATCGTCGTCGTCGTCGTCGTCGTAGTCCGTTGGCAATAAAATATTTGCCAATCGTAGAGAATTCGATCTATACGAAAGACGAGAGAGAAAAAAAAAAGAGAAATTTCCTTTGTCATCGCATTGTGTGCGCGAATAACGGGACAGGAAAAAGGAATGAAAAAAAAGTGAAGGGGTGTGGAACTGGTTTTCATACCGCCTGGTGAAAATCATGTGCAGACACCGTACTACAAACACACGCGCGTAAGTAGGCCAAAACAAAACGGAAATGCCCTAAAAAATTTATACACACACACACAAAATAATTAAAACCCGACCGCGGCGAGATCCTGGTAACGATTACCAATCGAAATCATAAACGGAATTTTATCGTCTCGCGGACCACACGACTCGAATTTCGGGGGGAAAATCGAGGGAAAACGCCGGAAAAATCGCATCGATATTACAACAACGACGAACGACGTGCCCAATAACAATTAATAATAATAACAAATAAAACGTCGCGACCGCGTTGCCGAAAAAAAAATATCGGCCGTAGGTAAATCACATAATTCGGCCACCCCGGGAGGCGGGCAGAGGGCTGGCTAAATTGTTGTTGCCATCATAATTATCGTCACCGTCGAATATTTCACGGGCACTATTGTTGTACACTTACCCCCAAGTACGGACTGCAGGCGGACAACACGACTTTGTGAGCTTTCAGGTACCGTCCCTCGGCGGCCAGCGTGCAATCCACAAGGGTGCCGCTCTCCAGGAGGCTGTCGAACACCGAAATCAGTGTCCTCTGGTGGTTGTTCCATCGCAGGCAGAACTGTTGGCTGACGGACATGACGGCGTGTAGTGGCGGTGGTTTGTGCGCGCCGCGGCCTTTGGTCTTTCACACGTTTTCACGGACGGGCGGCGGGGCGCCGGGATCGGTAGTCGGCGGCGGTGGTGATGATGATGATGATGACGATGACGACGATGATACTGATAATGATATGGGTACGAGTGCACCGCGCCGGGTAGTGACGACGACGATCGGTCCGCTACGCGAAACTCGGTACGCCGGATACTGTTGTACTGGCGTTGGATCTACGCGTCCGATGCGCCGTTCTACTGGATCCGCGGCATCGCGACGAGTGGAAAAATTCGACGGCGGCGCCGATAGCGATATGTGCACACCACACAAAACACAACGGTTCTCGGTCGGTCGGTCGGTCGGTCGGTCGCGGTCGCGGTGCAGGAAAGAATAGAAAAAATCTAATATCGCGACAAATTATTTTATTAAGTCCACTATTTATTTATTGCGCGTACGGCAGCGGCACATACAAACGATAATATGATATTATTTATATTATTATTGTGATTATTACTATTATTATTATTATCCTACCGTGTATAATATTATTATATATATATACACACACACAATGATATTGTTATTATCACACACGACGTGTGTGCGCTGCGCTGCTACTGGTCGGTTCGATTAAAATGTTGATATACATGTACATATATCTATGAATTGTTATAATAGTAATAATAATAATAATAATAATAACAATGTTTAGATGTTTAGGACGTCGGTCGTGGTGTTATCGTCTTCGTTGTTGCGGTGCCCGGACCCGTTTTCGAAAACGCCCGGTGTGGTGCGCGGACGGACGCGTTTCTTTTTCGACTACTACGACACCACCACAGCAGCAGATCTACACGACGATATTATTATTTTCGTCCGTTTGGGCAACACAACACGTACACACGCGCACGCACGCGGAGTCTGACACGCGCAGCACACACACACACACACAACGCGCACACGCAAAGAGGCACACGCACACGCACACCTTAAAACCGATTCGGAACCCGTACGATAGAAATGCGCGCTCGTGTGTGTTGTGTGCGTGTGCGTGTGCGTAACGCAGCGAAGAACACCGCGCCAACGGGCATCGATGGTTTTGGGGTGGGGTGCGGGGACGGGAGAGGGAAGTGTGGAAAAAAAAAACAAAAACGAGGACCAAACTCGACACACAAGCGCGCGCGCGCGTCGGAGCACACCAGGTTCGCTGTTTTACGGCTTTACGCGCGCCAGGTTCGCTATTTCACCATGCACGCGGATAGCGGCGGCGGCCCGTCGTGTGTGTGCGTAATACGCCATAATGGATTCGTGCATCGTGCGACCGAACGGATGTTGGGGTCGGGCGGGCGCGCGCGCGCACGCGGCTGTATCCGTCCCAACGTTGGCAACGGTTGTCGGTTTCCCGCGGCGCGGTGTTTCGATTATGGAGCATTCGGTTAGAGGCGTTAAGACGTTTACCCGACGTTTATTATTGCGAAACGGCAAAGAAAACGCGCCTGCTGTTATTCAAGTGCTGTATTATGTTTTTCCGTCGAGCAGGCAGGGCCATGCTGAGAGAGGGGCGCCGAGGCCATAAGGGAGCGAGTGCACTAGGATGCCAAATTAATAAAACATATATTTATATTTTTTTTTGTCATTAATTTGTTCAAAAAATATATTTTATATCCATCTCAATATGATAACATGAATTATAAATTATAATAATATGTATAATTTGTTTAGTTAAATGTATATTGTCTATTGTCTATTGTATGTACACAATATTATAGTTTTTATAATATATCTTAGATATTCATCAAATATAATTACATAAGGTAATACCACTGTGGTAATACAGTGAAACCCCTAAAAACCCGGCTCTCTCAGTTGCTAATTTTTCGTCGATGTCCGCTATTAAGAGGATTGTAGAAAGTATGTAGGTAATTGGTAGTACCTACCCAATGAAACGACCGCTATTGGGAGGTGTGCGTTAGGGAAGGTTTCACCCTGTATGTTTAAATAATAATATACTTTATATAGGTAGTGGTGTACACAGTACACGTATAAGGATTTGGAAGGATGGGGGTGTTTATCCCCGCTTCAAATTTTTACAACATAAAAACGTGAAAATGTTGTTATAAAACATCATAATATAATATTTTAATTTGTATATTAGTATATTAACATAACCGCTTCCCAATTTGAAATGTCAGTGTAGACGAAAATAACTGTATTCGTATTTTATTATAATATTTAAAATATAAATTTAACATATTTTGTACTTCGCTTCATATTTTTTTTTATGATTTACTTATCTGACTATGAACACTTCTCATAATTTTATAAGGCGCACAAGCATATTTAAGGCGGTCCCACACGACTGGTGTACTTGGCCAATGTGGCACTTGGCAAATATTGGACTGGTCGTTGGTTATATCTCCCACACAGATGGTATAGTATACCGAATAATTTTTTCTATCCATTTTAAATCAGTTCAAAATGGAAAGTGCCGATGAAAAGGTTATAATTTCTGCAGCATATGTTGCTATGAGTTGTGCATATTTAAAAATATTTAAAAAAAAAAAGGAAAAAAATACAAAGAGAAAATGGTGGATGGTTTCTTTAAATAAAAGTCGCAGTAGGTAAGTTTTGATATGTTTATTATTTAAATACGCAGTTCATAAAAATTCAAATTCAATTCAAACGTTTTTAAATAATTTAAATATTATTCTTTATTAAATTATCGAA
>WHPZ01581481.1:0-10220 GCA_016617965.1 Macrosiphum rosae
CCGCCGCCCCCGCCGCCGCCGTCCACGGGCCGCCGGCGGAAGAGACGATCGGCCGTGGCCGCGGTGGTCAGACGGCGACGGAGGCGGCCGGTCGCTGAAGTCCGACACCGGAAACCGGTCCGGACTGACAACGGCTTCCGGTCATTGGACTTTCGGATTAGTCAATAGCGACGGCAAAGTAAGCGCTAACTATTTTTTATAATATTATTTTGTAACACACGCAGAAAGTTGCCAAGTTTTCTGGATATCCGACACACGCCACACATGACTCGACTTCCGTTTGAAAAAGTCTTTGAAAAACGAGGCCATAGCTATTTTTCTCTAAAAATCAGATACCGTGTAACCCTACGCTGATAACATTTTCCTTGATAAAAAAAAATAAAACAAAACAAAATCTGGACAATTTTCCTCCATTGACCACTTGCATTATTTAAGTAAGGAAATTGTCACACTCTTATTAGTTTCAATAGGTACCCTATAATTTTTGTAGCTAAGTTTATATTTTTATACACTGGTAAAGCATTAACAGGAAGAAATTAAGATTAAAGACCAATAAAATATAATCAAATATTAATTATTTATAATAGTTTATAGGTAACCTTCTTTATATACAAAATTCTACTGTACGTGAGTTGTGATTGAACTCCTCCTAAACGGTTGCACCGATTTGAATGAATTTTTTTGTATGCGTTTGGGTGACGCCCCGGATCGTTTGGATTCACAAATCATCCCCCAAGTCCAACCAGGGGATGTGCTCAAACGGGGATTTAGAGATTTACGGTCGACATTTTTGTTTATAAATGGTTGCCATGGGTTTTAAAACTATTATAATAATAATAATTGGCTGCCTTAAAATCAGTGTATTCATTCAATGCATTTAATTTTTTTGTACTCCGTGTTTTGATATTATATGTATCGCAATTACGTAAATATTGAGTGTATTATACTCACATATAAGTTACGTACATAAAACAATGCCACGTCTTCGTGGACGAGGAGGAAATATTGGTCGATAGACTCGGAATTCACAATTAGACCAGCCATTTAGGAGGAGTTCAGTGACATACTTGGTATAACTTTGATACTTTAGAGTTAAATTATAAAGTTACGTACAAACAGCATTGGGTCTGTGATCTACCGCAGGTAGATTGCCTACCTAATAATATACTGCTGCGAATCAGTATTTTTATTCCAGGCAACAGAAAAGTTAAGATACATTTTGAACACCATACACCGAATATTAAATAACGAATTGAACAATGTTTGAGTCATATTAAACATTTAACGGGAAACGAAGTGCACGGGATCATCTAGTATCTTTAAAATAATTTAAAACTACTACCTAAATAATAACTTAAAATCAAAATATATTATACAAATTATCGTCAATATTATTGATTGGTTTTAAATTTGTATTAATATTATTGTAATGTATATTATTATACACGTACCTATATAAAATAATAATATAAATCAAGTATATTGTACCGTATAATTGAATATTTTAAAAAAAGAATTCTAATATTTTTATAATTTTTATAATTTTTTTATATGGTTAAAAACATGAAGACAAATAGTCACAGTCATGTTAAAAAAAAAGTGTGGAGGAGAATGAAATGCATTTTTCTTCTATTTTTTCGGAGGGAAATGGTCTCGCCCGATTACGGTACTGTGCATAATACATATTATTATACATTACATATTCTCATAAACCATTTACAATGTGTGGGTCTTATTTTTCGGTCATAGATATATTTTATTATAATATGGTCAATGTGTTGTAGATTGTACATTGACTTTTTGATTTTCCTAATCTTCGCCTATGTGAAAAATATTGTGGGATCACGTGGATTTATTATAAATAAAATATATATATATGTTATATTATAATAATATTGTGTTTAGGCTTTATTTGAATTTTATGACTTACTAAATAATAACTTAATATCTACTTACCTATAATACATATATAAAGTGTTCACGTACAGATCAGAAGATCTTTGATATTTGGTTTTCATTTTTAGGTATTTCGTTTTTCTTACAATTCTCGAATTTTACCATAATATTTTCTGTTTTCAAAGTGAATACTTTTTACAATCTAAAACAGAAAAATCAAATATTACTTAATATTACGCTGTGGATTTTACAAGGGCTACTGGCTAGTACTCAACTGTAAATCATTTTTACATTTATTTTTCTAGTTATAGGATTTTGATAACTTATTGTTAAGTATACTTACAAGTTAAGACTTTTATAATACACATAATAATCCCTTCTTGCCCTCAAGTTATGTTCACCAAAACTATGTTAAATTTGTTGTCGAGTTTGTTAAATTTATTTTTTTCATATTTTATGTTATATAATATAGTCTATAGACAAGATCTTAATATTCCGTCTTAGAATCCGTTAGCAGTGGATGATTAATCACAATTTAAATTTAAAAACATAATAACTAATATAGATATTAGACTTTAGAAAATACCTAATACTGATAATAATTCCCAATTACAAAAATGAATTGAATATCTATACTTTTATTTTTTTTCTGTTGGTAAAAAAAAAAAAAATATTGAAAATTGAAAAACCAATGTTTTTTCCCATACGAATCCATTACACGCCTTATGTTATTACTTATTATAACCTTTAAGATATACCTGTACTTTTTTACGAGTAAAAACTGAAACATAAAAAGGTATGTTGAGTTTGGGAAACTATAAAAGCCTTGTCATTAATTCATCCCTAAGAAGTAAGAAGTAAGAAGACAATCATCACTTGATAAAATCGTACGTAAAATATTAATTTACTTACCAATATTATATCCTTATAAATATTAGTAAGTAAAACATTATTTCACTTTGAACCATATATATATTTGGTGGCCCATCATACCCCGGGTTCCCCTACATTAATTATTAAGTGAACGCGTTTTGTTCCATAGCATCAAATTGAATTAACATAATTATCCCAATTTGCCTTATGTATATATAAAATTATGTAAATTCGGGCTGGTTCTATGTAAAAAAAAAAAACTAGCAACTGTGGATCGTTTAACAAATCATCCGATCTCTAATCTAACTATAAATAAATCAAATTTTCCAGACCCAACACCTCCACACCAATCTCTTTAGGATCACTTTGATGTTTTCAATAAGGACATATAAAATAAAATTGTAATTCTTATTATCGTCAAATGATTAAAAATAATTCTAATTTTCGAATGCATAAAAATTAATTAAACAGTTTTTTTTTTATTAAAAATAATATAGGTATTATGTGCATAAACGTTCTAAATTATAATATCATATACGCAAAATGCGAAATTCGGAGTATCTTAAAACATTTTAGATTCTTAAGTGGATTTAAGATAATTTACAGATTTTTTCTTTGCAAAATTGTATTCTTTCTAAAATAATAATATCTATTGAATTATATATCTTATCAATTTATTTGAATTCTTGTAAACAGTCAAGTTATGTCATGTAGTATATTTACTCTATGAATTAAACCATTAAACATGTTATTTTAAATACTTAAATTCAGAATAACTCATGTTTATTTTTCTATATATTAAAATATTTATGTATCTGAGCATATTTTTTAAATAATTAAATAACGTAATTTGCTTATACATTTTATAATAATTTTGATCAGAATCACAAAGATTGATATTCTTAAGGGATTTCATATGTTTTTTTTTTAGATTTGGTGTGGGGTAAGGGAGCTATTCGTTTTACAATGACGTGTGTTTTTTTTCGGTTAACACGTTTTTGAGATCAGTAAAAAAACTTAGAAAGTTTTATACGGCACCTCTACAGATTGGAAATTGAACACATATTGTACTCGATAGTGGAGAACTTCCCAGTAGTTTTCACAAAAATCACTAAAAATGCGAGAAACGTCGTTTTGCCAACGTCTTGACCAGACATGCTTGGAAGTCAAAATCGTTTTGATGATGTTTTTACTGTTGTATAAAATGTTCTGAAACCAGAAAGAAAAAATAAATACTAAAATAAATAAGATTTATATTTATTCAATCGTTGTATAAAACCACTGGTAAATACAATTTTTTTTGTTACTCATATCGATTGGGTGAAACCAACCAAAATATTTTTGTTTATAAAAATGTATTTTTTAAGGAATATTCGCATTAATGAAGACACGTATTTATCGTTTTTAGTTAATTATAAATTTTACGAAAGTGCTTAATTTATATGAAGCGTATCACGAGTGAGGAGCCTGCTTGTCTTAATCGCTTTTAATAATTATGTAGTCGAGATTGTGGATCATCCATTATTAATTTTTCCTCATCAGAACGTTTAATCTAATTAAAATATGAAAATATAATTTGCATTGGAAAGTGTTTGAAATTAGATATATGGTGTACTTTTAGTAAATTATTATTATTATAATCATTATTTTAAAAGCTTCAATTAATATACATTTTTAAACTTGAAACACAGTTACAATAACATTTTCAATTTCCCGTCGAGTTTTTATAAAAGTAGTATTAAAATTAGTTTTTACTTTTTATAAAAGTAATGGTTCATCAATTTTTAATAACAGTAGGTATTATAATATATATTTTGTAATCGCTTTTTCGAAATGTTAATAAATAAGTTTTGAAAGTGTACTTATATTATATTAAATCAATTAAAATATTCAAACTCATTGTACAAATAAGCAACATGTCTGTTTTTATCGAAGTAAAAATTCGATATTTTTATTCAAACGATTCTAAATATTTGATTTTTGTAAATGATAATATTATGGTTTGTTTTTTTAAACGTAACAATAAATATTAAACTGTATATATTAACTTTTGTTTTACCAATTGAGTCCGCTCGAATCTTTCAAGATTTTCGTAGAGAAAAACAATAATATTAATATTCATCGTTCGTTTTCCGGTGTCTTTAAAATGCTAATACATACATAAATAGGTATTAGCTTTTGTGTGTTGGTCACGAGAAAAAGCGAAAATATTTGCGTTTATGTATTCATATACATTATACACTGTAGATATTATAATAATAAATTCGTTACAATATAGGTATTCAATATAATATATTGTGCACGGCTACCATTTATAGACTATATAGAAGGATTCGATGACTAACAATAATTTATAAAAAGAATCGAAAACTTTTACTTCTCAGTGTGTATTATAGCCTATAGGTACACACAGAAAATATAAATTGTACAGACTTACCGATCATGCTCATCCCAATTTTTCCCATTTTTATATATTTTTAAATACTTATTTTTATTACATATGTGTCATTTATGGAGTGTGTGTCCTATATGGCGATTTCAACTTCTTCTTTTCAAATAAGTAACATCTTTTTTCTCTCTAAATTTGTTAATTAGATGATTTTTTAAAAATGTTTATATTATAATAAGTGCATATCAATCTAAATTCAAACAAACGCAGATTTTTAAATAACTTTATGTAGGTACTAAGGATAATATAACATAATATCCTGTCCATGATAATGTATTTGAAATATATCCGGGCTATGATGATTTGATAATTTTAGTCATTAATATTAGTTAATCAGCATTTTATACTTGCAAAGATTGTCCAAGTATAATAAATTTCAAATCCAATATTACGTGCATAATATATTTGATATTTTAGTGAACTCATTTTTAAGGAATACAATTTTTACAGTAGGTAATATTTGCATAAAAACATTTTAATGGCTCAGAAACAATACGTTATAATTTTGATGTAGATATACATCAAAATTTACAAAATAATCATCTTCTTAACAATTTATAATAAATAGATTGGTTCTCTTATTGAGAAAAATAAATATTTATTGCCACAGGTCTGTCTTTAAATCAGGGGTTAACAACATGTTAAGGTAAAAGGTTGCTTGTAATTTTTTAAAAATCTCAAGAGCTGTATACTATAAAATTATAAGTATAATATAATAAGAAAAAAATTAAAGGTAATCAATAATATATATACATTCTAATCTTAAAATTTGTCCTTGTGTCTTAAATAAAGGCATTTCGGGCTACGTGTTGAAGACCACTGCCTTAAATGGTATAAACGTTTCAACAATTGAAATCATTGTGCTTGGACACACTTGCAAATTCCAAAAATAATATTAAGTATACGAATAAATAAATAAAATAATAAAGGGAAAAAATGGGGACAAGCATGCTCGGTGAATCACACTGTATAATATGCAATATGCCAATATACATATAATGTTTTAATTTCCCACTCAAATAATTTTATACATTTTAAAATATCGCACAATCGTTCGCTGCCGTAGCTTATGAAATGTGCTTTAAATTGTTTTTTTTCCGGTATAACACACGTAATGTCCCATACTATACTCTATTTTATCGACGTCGGTGGTATTACCGTTAGGTATATAATATTATTGTTATACCCTGAAAGCCGAGTATTTAAAGTCTAAAAACTATTATAAACTCCCAAACATTTCCATTCAAATATTATAATATAATACAACACGTCAACACCACGAGTTATTCGATTTACGACAAGCATCACCTATAATATATGATTATAATATGCATAGTATATAATATTGCACAAACGAGTAATATTATATCCGTGTCGGGTTATCGATATATTGTGTTCTTCGTATTCGTTATAATATTTATTTAAGGTTCCTCGGGCTCCTTATTTATGTAAGTCGTTCACAAATGCTGTGCACTAAAGTGCACTACCCGCTTGTACACAAGACGCCCAAAAATACCCATTACACACATATATACCATCGCGATGATTCACCCCCATATTTTTTTCCTATAATGATTAATTTATTCAATAATTCTGAAATTGTGGAATTTATATTTATACTCGTGGACCATGTTTTCAATTGCTTAGATTTTTTTATACTATTTAAAGATTTAAGCACACAAACTTGTTTTTTCAAATGAGATACTACTTTTTTAATATAAACAAAATAATTTATTAGATAGTGTTTTTGAGAATGTTGATGTCCCTAATTCAAACGAGTATTTCCTCAGTTATTTAAATGCTATACCAAGGATAATATTATAGTCCTTAAAAATACAGTATATTATATACCTACATACGATTGGATCTAATATTTATTGTACTTTTTACAAATTATAAAAGTCGATAGATTAATATTAATTACCAACATTGTTAAATCACCATACCCTCCACTATATCTTCCGAACCCATCATCATTAGGTATCCTCAGTACACAAAGTTTAATAACTCAAAAATTACTAGTTCGAATTTTTGACCGACGATTTGTCATAATTTTCAGTAGTTGTCATTTGAGTAGATGATAGAAATTTGTGTCTCCGCAGGACTTAT
This sequence comes from Macrosiphum rosae, assembly GCA_016617965.1. NCBI lineage: Eukaryota > Metazoa > Arthropoda > Insecta > Hemiptera > Aphididae > Macrosiphum > Macrosiphum rosae. The sequence goes on from WHPZ01581481.1 coordinate 7,328, forward strand.
CTTAGGTTATACATTGAATCCTAAGAATTTTAAAATATGGCCTTTAAGCTGGTCCAAAAATCAAATTTTGAGTATAACTGCAATAATTGAAGAAAAGAAAGGGGGCGAGGGTGTTATTTGTGCATCATCCTTATATTATCGTGTGCATTATAGCCGTGAAGGTGCAAACAGTTTTCTGGTGGCCATAAATTGGTTTTCCACCAGAACGCTTCAATATTGGCTTTCCGACGAATGCAAAAGTCAATACTCGTATACTTATCAGTGACGTTCGTTCCGATGTACAATTACATTTCCAAATTATCTTGTTTGTATTCATATTTCGAAACAATATCGCACTGCGGAAAATCATGTTGAATGTAATGATAACCAGTATAATATATGTATATGTGCAACGTGAACAGACACGGGAATTACAATATTTGTGATCACGTAAATCGAAAATAACACACACGCGATTTCGATTGTTTACCTATACCTGTATATAAGACCAAAGAGTCGAAAACTAATTTAAAATATCAAATAGTAATGTAAAATTTGACTATACAGTACAGAAAATATAATATTATTATAACGTACACAATATAATATTATAGTATGCGGCTGTATTCGGTTTTCAAATGGTGTGTGGAAAAAAAAATTTAAATTATAACTTCATCGGCAGTTAAAAAAACTATAGTATACCAAGTCCGTACGAAATAAAAAAAACTTACTTTAAAAGTCTCATTGGTCATTACTCGTTAATATTCTGCCTTGCCCCGTATTATAATGGCATTTTAAGACATTTTAAAATCCGTTTTGCTTGATCAAAATTTTAAACTGACAATTAAAACCACATGATATTATTATTTATAGATTTTTATTAATATTACACATTTTAAAAAATATCAGTTTAATTATCAAACAATATTTAAAAAATACACGTATGCTTTTAAAAACCTTTTGAGAGTTATAAATAAATTATTATATCGATGATTTTTTGATATAAATAAGATAATTTTATTATTTTTTATTATTAGCGTTCCGATGAATCTAAAAGTCAATCTCTATTTTTAAAGCGAACCTCTATAATTTGAACCCTTTGCAGAAGAAAAAATATATAATATTATTTTGTGAAATGCATTTAGTTAGAACGAATACCTATGGTAAACGTGACGATTTGGACACGATAATGCTGCAGTGTATAAAATATGTTGTCAGTAGTTCTCGTCGCCTGCACCAGCGTTGAACACTATAACTGGGTCGAGAGTCCTCTGCTGGCTCGCGCTTATTATCCTCGTAATCACATTCATTACAACCGGGTAGTAGGTATATTATATATTTATGTAAATACGGTTTAATCAAACCATGACATTATACTACCACATCAGTAATTCGAGACTTGCCTATTTTAATAATACGTTTGAACGAAGTAATATACATTTTTTAACGTTTTTTTACTCTATAACTAACAGCTCTTTCTGTTTCCACGCCTTACTATAAATGAAAAAAAAAATGCAATTATGTACATGTGCATATAAGTGTATATTATATATCACACATACATAATACCTGTATGAAATAATATAATATCTCTTAGGTATACCGTTTTATTATATAATAGTAAGCTGCGGTAAATTAAATTTTTTTGAATGCTCGCGATATCATAATATATTATTATACGTTAAACCCCTTATTAATATTATACTTCTACAAGGTACCTACTTTAAATACTAAATATTACTTACAACCTATACGTTGTAGATAGATTTTTCTAATTTAACTGTAGAAACTGTAAGTGCGTTTTTTCGGGTCGGCTCATTCCTATATAATCTATTATATTATTTATATTATTGGAGTGGATATAATTTGTTTTGTTCTTTACACGTAGGAACCATATACAACCTACCTGTATACGATAAAAAAGCTAATTGTGCATTCTTTTTTTGACAAAAAAAACCTTGTCACTTTCAAAACGGTATGATATAATATTATTTAGGGGTTCAACTTGAAGTGTTATATATTGTTGTGTACAACTTCCGCTGTATTTAGTATTTTAGCCTTTTGTAAGTATAGTCGAGCCCGGATGGATTAAAAGTATTAATAAACATTTGCTCTCTTTTTTTTAAGGTGGGTGGAGTTGAGAGGCCGTGTAGGTAAATAATTTCATACCTAAACAAGGTTATATTTGCTACTAAATATAAATAGGTTAAATGGCACATAAACTTTTGCTCTCACAGAAATGCATAGGTACTATATTATAATTTAGGTAACGCATGTATAGCTGTTTTTCTCTTATAAAAATTGTTACCATTTATACGAAAAGGCAATCAATTTGTTTAAGATGTTTCATAACAATATTTGTAATTACAATGGTGTGTTTCATTTTTGTAATGGCGATAATGGGATATTTGTATTTTGCACTATAAGGTAATTGTTTTTATTTAGTGAGCCACGAGTCACGAATGACAGTTTCATTATACATGATGATTATTGTTTTTGAATTTGTTAATTAATTGATGCGTAAATACTATTTACGGTAGGTACAGTTAAATGAGCCGTTTGATAAAATAATCGTCATAAAAATTAATAAAATAAATAATGACTATACACGAGGGCATTATTACTAATCATTAAACTATATAATATTTTTATGATAATGATGGTTTTATTATTTGGTTTTTGCCACTTAATAAATTGAACAGTGTTCATCGTGATTCGCAATTTAATGGATGCTTTAACTGTATGGTTAACTTTAATAAGCACATTTCTTCTTCTTTCGTGACTTGGGCCTTCAAGACCATGTCGTTCAACAAATTTGCCTCCAAATTTCCCTATCCAATAGTAAATTAGCACATTAAGGTGTTGATAATATTTTAATATTTTAATTACTAATTTGTATTAATTATGGACATAG
>WHPZ01581482.1:1887-30425 GCA_016617965.1 Macrosiphum rosae
GTATAGTCGGTTAAGCCGTACCTCCTCGTTGAAGTGAACTTTTCAGAAGGCGATCGTAAGCTTGCAATGTGGATTAGGCATATATAATAGATATATTGTATAATAATATATTACCTATACTATTATATGCCTGTTATATGTGCGCGCCACAACACCACTGAGACCAATGCACATAATGATTGTTCTGTCATCTGTGTTTCATATAACATGGGCAATATGAACATAATGATTTCGTTTGCGATGATGCATTACCATAGGCGTGTGCAAAGGGGATGCCGCCATGCCTGGCATGGCATCCCCTGCAGGGTTGTTATAACCATACAGTTTTTAGTTGTAAATGCTTTGATTATTAATGAGAATCATGAACTAAGACAGTACCTATCGTATTTTGGTTCAAGAATTTAAAAATTTTGAATATTTTTTTACATTATTTTCTTATAATTAAATATTGGGAGTCAAATATTAATTAGATTTCATAATTATATTTTCTAAATCACCTCAGTCCACAGGTAGGTAGGTACCTAGAAATAATAAAACAGATTGATAATTCATGATAATATAGTTGAAATCAAAATCCACCATTTTCATGAGAATTGCGGGTTTTGTCGCCAGACATTTAGGCCTCTGTGATATTGCTTATATTCATATACTACCTACAACTTTCAAAAGAGAATTTCGATTAATTAGATTATCTATTTTTGTCATTATTATATTATTATAATATGATACAATGTGTGTAGGTTTTTATACTGTTACTTTATTGGAATGAAATCACAGTACAAACTTTTCAAATTAAAATATCTAAAACCAATTATTAAGCTAAATAAAGTGCATGCTAATTTCTTTTCGCATTATATGGCGAGTTATTTGTACCTATTAAGAGTTTCTGGGGAGTTATTTTTTGTATTGAGCTAGGTATGTTTAAGAATACCAGCATACCTGCGAAAAAAGTCCACGCACGCCTATGTGCATTACTAGTTTACTACATAACAAATGTTTACAGATCGATCGTTGCTCTCGAAATTTGGGGACAAAACAAATGAAATTTAAACTTTTTAATAATAAAACCGAAACTTTTAAATTGTATAAATCAGGTAGGATATCATGCTTATCTAGGGTGTTAGAATTGTTGAATGATTTTAACTGGATTGCTTTGAGTCCATATTATATAGTATGGATTATATAGTAGGTATATTATGAATTATGATCTAAGCCCTAAGGGACAGTAGGGGCAAACTATAGGCAACTCCTTAGCCATGGTCTTATCATTGGCCAGTATCCATTTGTGTATTATCTATAGGAAATTATTAGATATTAGATTAATAGATTATATCACAGAGCAATATTGGATATTATGGATATATTGGATAGTGGTATTCAGTATTCACATTAATATTCAAGCTTTGTATTTTGTAATATTGTATAAAAATCTGTATACAAATTCTGTCTATAATTCTGTCTTTTTTTTAGTGTCTAGTCTCTAGTCCTGTGTTGTTCACTGATTAAGTGGATTCGCGTCACACGTGTTAATAGTCACTTTAAATTATGGTATGTCTTGTACACTTTATTGATAGTGGATTTTATTTAAAAAGCAATTATACCTGGTTAAATTTTATAGTAATTTAAATAAGAATTTGTTGTTTTTAAATTATTTTTCAGTCGACAATTTTTGCTGCCCGAAAATTTTCCACTTCAGCCGTTACCAATCACATAATGAAACTGACCCGTCTGCGTGTGGTGGACAACAGCACAATTGGCAAGCAAGCGATGGCTGAAGGTAAACCCCCACGTTGCATACACGTTTATAATAAGAAAGGTATTGGCACGATCGGTGACAAAATAATGGTTGCAATCAAAGGTGAAAAAGTAAAAGCTATCATTGTAGGCTGCGTCAAGGAACAAAAACCCAATATTCCCAGGTTTGACAGCAACAATATAGTGTTGATTGATGATAATGGCACACCTCTTGGCACACGTATAAATGTTCCGATTCCAATTGTTCTTAGAACTATATTAAAAGAAAAAACTTTCTCAAAAGGAGCTGATTACACTAAATTGTTGGCCATCGCTTCAAATTATGTATAAATAGTGGTGGTAGATATATATTATAAAATTAGTTGTATATTTTTTCAATGTTATTTGTGTACTGTAAAAATAAAATTGTATTAGAAACTATTTTTTTTTTAACATTTCCTGGTGGGTACAGTTTTGGACGTCTAAAGTTGATAACATGTACATTTGAAACATGTACATGCATTATTTTGGAGAAAAAAACTGTTTTCAATATGGGCCTGAGCCCTGGAGCACTTACACTCTTGATGTCTACGGGTTTAGGGTTACAGTGACACAGTGTAATCAATTGTCAAATAACAAGAAAAGTATGCATTTGATGTCTTGTTATCTTGGTTATTATTAAATATGTTTTTCTGAGCAGTAGAAAATATCAACTAATATAAGATTAGAACATAAGCGTAATATTACTCTATGGTAGTATGGTTTAGCATTACAGAATTTGTTTTTGCATTTTTCTGCAATGAAAATAATTCAGGTTTAATACTTTAATAAAAAATTTACCATTGATTGAACATTGTATATTAAAGGGGCTCCAATGGATGAAAAACAGGGGATTTTTAGACCAATGAGCTAGACAAAACTGGAGGAATATGGTTTGACGGATTTTATTTTTGAAAACGAATCATGATTGATTAACAAGTTTACTAGGAGGTTATGCCAGAGGCAAATTTTATTTTTTCAGCTATGATATCAAACAATAAAAAATATGATATTTTTGTATTTTTAGTATTCATCATGACACTAACAATAATTGGAATATTAAAAATCGCCTCTAGCATAACCTAGTAAATTTTTAATCAATCATAATCCGTTTTCAAAATTAAAATCCCTCAAACCAAATTCCTCCAGTTTTGTCTAGCTTATAGGTCTAAAAACTGTTTATTTTAAATTGAAAAAAGTTGATCATAATTTAAAATCTCCATCAAAGCCTGCACGTAATTAAGTTAATTGATGACAAATATAAATAACGACCTTTATACCGGTCGGTATTATGCGTGCTTACTGTTATAATTCAGGACATTTTCTAGGAAATATTGACCGAAAACGATTACGGATTACACTCACACATACTAATCTTCATTTACTTTGCACACACAAGTCATTTTAATGTCATCATGTTAAATTGCCTATATTACTTTCCTTAAAACACAACCAACTGGAGCCGCCTTAACATTAAACACAATTCCTAAATCCCTATCATGTTTAAAACATTGGTGCAAGTATTGAATAAATGTCATCAGTTTATATATGTTTCTAATAGTTATAAACAATGTTATAATTATATTTTATTAATTATTATGCAACTTCAAAAGATTAGATTTTCAGTTATTTTATTATTTATAAGTTGTAATGAAGTGTGTTATGATGAAAGTTTTGTAGAATTAACTTTAAATATGATATATTTATGCAAAAATTTAAACTTTGATTAGTTGTAAAGAATACACCTAACAGGAATAATATAAAAGAAAAACAATATAACATGAAAATAATGTATTTAAAAAATATAAAAATGTTTTATATATATATTATATAAATAATATGTATATATTAACAATATAAAAATGAATTTTGTTCACCTTGTTATTTTAATATTTATTTTTTTATATCACATTGAATTCAATTTCATATTGTTGGTCCAAACCAAGGTAACAATCTGACATCATATAGAAAGTCCAGTTTAAAAAACCTATACAAAAGAAAAAGTAATACAAATATTAAAATTATTATATATAATTTTATTAGATTACTAGTTTCAAAAATAATTTGATAGATCGGTTTAATTTCTCAATGTTTATTATAAGTACTGTTCAAATAAAAACAAAAAATTTAATTTTTATAGTTATTTACCAGATTTTGTGGGTGTATTAAATGCTAGTCTGCTAGAAGTGGTTCTATATCGATTATTGGCATTACGTTTCAGTGCTATCAGCTCCCATTGTTCTATTGAACCAAGAATCATAAACCAACCAACATCTTTTGGTTTGGAAAATTTTGGTGCATATGCTTTTGATGGTATTACACGATTGAGGATTTTTAACTCTACAACTAATGTATACTCCAATCCTGCCAAAATGTCTATTCGTTTACCATTCTCTACAAGTTTCTATAAAAATTATAAATATTATAGTTTTCATTCAGTTTAATAGATAAATGTTTGAAATTCAATTGTGTGGAAATATTTTCTACCTTTTGAGCTTCTTCACTGTCAGACCAATTGCCATGAATAAACAGACGCACTTCTACAACTGGCATATCTATAATAGTTTTAAATGCCTAAAAAGAAAAAGAAACTTATACAACTTAAAAAATATTACAAATTGGAATATATTTAATAAATTTCACTTTTTCAATTTCTTCATGTTCAAGTTGAGTTTTTAACATAATTTCTTCAAACAGCTTATAACTTTTAAGTGCCACATTGCACAAATGGGGTAAGCAAAGCATCGGCAACACTTGTGATGGTATCAAATGTTTTTCTACATCAGGTAAAGTGGTTACAGGTGGGTCAGTCACCCATCGGGCTTGAATAATCATTTGCATCAGTTGAACTAATCTTAAACACAGCAACAAGTAACCAGCTTCTGCGCTGATATCTATCATTGCTTGTAGAATACGTATAGATTGGTCTAATACAGACTTAAGATCAGTTATATAATCCGAACATGGCATTTTTAAATGGGAGAAATGTGCTTGAAGCAAAATCAATGTTTTGGTATGAGAACATTCATAAAGACGGCTACCAACATCAATAGGACATTGTTTGTCTAATTCACTGTGTACAAAATAAAAGTGTTATGAAGAAAAATGATTGTTTTTTATTTGACTTACGTATTCAGAAGATCTTCGTTATGTCTAACTGGTAGTAAACTAAACTCCTCGGCATCGACTAAGACTTTTATTAAATCATCCATACTAAGTTCACCTTTAAGTCTCTCTTGAAATGTTTTAACTGTTTTATGTTGTAAATAGTAATAAGAAGAAATATGGCCCAATGGAGTAGGTCTTACAGTACGCTGATCCTAAATTTAAATGTGATTAATTGTTTAGCTCTATAGTAGCAAAGGATGACTATGCAAATGTACCTCATCTATTTCCACACAATAACTAGAATACAGAGTTCCAATACATCGTTCAACTAAATCAGAAAGAAATTTGTTTATAGAACTTTCCTCCAAGCTATGTAATCCGTAATATTCTGGGTTTTTCATTAGTCTTTGTATAAGATATGTCCAAGTCAAATATTCAATGGCATCTTGTTTTGTCTTAATAGTTCCAGCCACTATTTCAGCATTGAAATGGTCAGGCAATACGTCTAACAAAGATGATTCAACAGGAAAAGGTTCATACAAAAATTTTTTATAAAAAGTTTTTTTTACGTCATGGACCTGAAAACAAAATGTACCATAAATTAGTTAACTAGTTAGTTTATTTTTTTTTATCTTTTATTTTTACCATGATGAGTGCTATTCCCATATTATCATATTGAGGTCGTCCTGCTCTTCCCATCATTTGTAACACATCTGTAATTGGCATGTCAACATATCTTTTGAGTTTGCCATCATAAAATTCAGTACCTTTTACTATTACAAAGTGTGCAGGGAAATTAACACCCCATGCTAAAGTTGAAGTAGCAATTAAAACCTTAAAACATATAAAATAATATTTTTGTTATTTGGTAATATTTAAATAGAGTGGGTGACATCTTACTTGAATATGTTGGTTGACAAATAATTCTTCAACAATCTTACGGTCTCTATCTTGTAATCCAGCATGATGTAAGCCTAAACCAAAAGCAAGACAAAGCTTCAAATTTGGATCTCTAATATTTTCAATGATTTGATCCATTTCCTACAAAACAATAATTAAAATAATATTTTTTTTTTTTTCATAAAAAATAATAAATGCGCAATAAATTTCTCACATAATCGCTTTTGCGAACCCACTGTTTAGGGTTATCTTCCACACCTAAATATGCAATCAAATCTAATGCGGTTAGTCGGGTTTGTCTCCTCGACGACACAAAAATCATAACTGGTTGTGTTGGGGAGTGTTGCCTAATAGCTTGATAAATAGGTTTGTTCATGGTTGCCATTCTTGGACAATAATTTCGTCCAGCATAGCCACTGATGTGTACTTCTAGAGGAACTGGCCTCACAGATGGCCGGAAATTGTAAAGGCCCATTTCCCCTATGTGTAACCAAGCTGCAAGATCAGCAGCAGTTGACAGAGCGGTTGTCAAAGCTACAAGGCGAGTATGTTGTCCTGTATGCGTTGATATAAAATTTAACCTAGAGATTATTATCTCTAATACTGGACCACGATCTTCACCCAAAAGATGGACTTCATCAAGTACTACTAAAGCCACTTGGCGGACATAGTTACGGGTTTGCCAACTACGAGAAACACCATCCCATTTTTCTGGAGTAGTAACAATTACAGATGAATTTGAAATAGCTCTTATGTCAGGTGTGACGTCACCTAAAAAAAATTAATTATTTGGAATTAATACCACAAAATCAAGTAAATCAATTTTTTTGATTTTTTGATTTAAAAAAATAATAACTAGGATAATGAGTGTTTAGAGTTAAAATAATCATTATGTTTATTATATACTATACAACTAATAATACCTGTTAATTCTACAACGGATTTTTTTAATTTCTCTTCTAATCTGATTTTCCAATCTTTCATACGTTCTCTCACGAGTGCCTTTAATGGAGCTATATATACTACCTAAAAACATGATTTTATTCAACAAAAGCAAAATACTTATTAAATTATCTAATAATTTATTAATACTTTGGCATCTGGTTGTTCATTGAACACTCTAAACATAGCAATTTCAGCAGCTATTGTTTTACCAGATCCGGTAGGCGCTCCTAACAGTACATTATTGTCAGTATGATATAAACAGTGAAATATTTGTGTCTGTATTGGATTAAAGTGTGTAAAACTATATAAAGACTGATAACCCTGATTTTTAAGAGCAGATAATGGTAACGGCTGAAGTTCCAATAAATCTAAAACACAATTTTTTTTTTAAAATAAACTCATTAAAAGATTTTTGATTTATATACCTGTCACTGAAGCATGGCTATGTGGTATTATAAGATGCTGGAATGTTAATGGTGTAGTGAAAGTTGTACCTAACCATCGGTCTGAAGTACAATGTAAAATATATTGTGATGGTAATGGTTCGACCAAGGGTATAGTAAATATCAACTTTTGTGTTTCTTTTCTAATAACCTTAAAAATATACACATAATCTTAAGAAAATGCACAGGAAATTAATGGAAATAATATTATTTTCAGACCTGATTTTTAGTAATAAGAAACTGTTCCCAATGGTATATCATATCTGTTTCCGGATCTTCGATCCAAATCCAAAATGCAACTGATGTTTTACCATGAAACCTATCATTCCATCTGAATTACAAAATAATACAATTTATAGATATAAGAAATAAGAACACAATTTTATAAAACTTGTTTTGTTACATACTCAAATTCTGGGAATAGTTCTAAATTTATTCTTAAAATAGTTCTAGTAATAGGTTGAATACTTTCAGTAGCTTCAATATATGGAAGTTGCATGGCACACTTTTTAACAGCAGCACCTACATTTTGATTTCTTAGTATTATACCCAATTCTTTTGCATCCATTTCTCGAATACGGCTAAATGATAATTTTCTTTGCTCAATTTTATCTATAATTTCCCAAGGAAGAACATCAGAAAATTGTCGTAATTCAGATTCAAATTCCCATTGTGTCATTTCAAACATTTGACAAATTTCCAATAATTTAGCTGACATCATAGCGTTATTACGACGTAAAACCATGTCAAATAATGCCCGTGCAATTCTTGTCGCATTCTATTGAAAACAAATTATTTATACATCTTTTTGTTAAAAAACAACATCAAAATAAAAATTATTAATATACACTTTAAATTTACCTGTGAGATGTATACCAGGTCAGATATTAATGAAAAAGACTTAGCTCTACCGCGTGCAAGATATGTTTGTAAAAGTATATTTACTTTACCATTCACGTTTACAGCTGAACTCAGACATTCAATGTGACAATATTTACGAGCCAATGTCTCTAACTCAATAACTTCATCATCACGAACCTTTGAAATATAATTAAAGTTAATATTAATGTTAATTATACAATTTAGTAAACATGTATAATATATATTTATTATAATAAACCTTTAACTGATCAAACTCTTTTGCACTAGAAATCATTGATAATATTTCTGACATATTCATAAAAGGCTTTAGACATTGATTAAATATTTCAACACTATCATAACTAATATAAAAATGACTAGCTGTGCGACCCATATCTGTAAATAAAATAATTATAATTTAAATATAAAAGTATTCTTCTTAAATAATTCAAATTAGTAATGATTAATGAACCTGTAGATGAGAGATCTCCAGTTCTTTCGTTGTAACGTAACATTTGTGCTCTATCTAAAGCCATTGCTGCACTTATAATAAACTCTTTTCTTTTGTTGACCAACATTGGATCTAACTGTAAGTTATAACAATAAAATAGTTAAGTAATATGTACTTATAAATAACACTGTACTGTTAAGTGTTCATTTACTTCAACTTCTTCAAGCGATATGCCATAGACATGAGGATTTATACGCATTCTGACAAATAAATAAGTATAACTAAGCCACATAACTGCTTCCTCGACATTTGATATTGTCCCCAATACAACCTATCAATTGTAAAAAAAAATTATTAGATCCAGTGCTTATAGCAACATTTTATATTATTTGTTAATAGAAAAATAGCTAGAACTTATTATTCAATAATACATACCTCAGCATTCAAATTATTAACAAGATGTTGTACAAAACAACTTTCAATCGGTATTTGATTGGTAAGCAATGACAAGTATTTGTGAAGTTTGGAATGTGGAGTAATAATCATTCCATGTCCAGAAGTATCAAATTGAGGTCTTCCAGCTCGACCAAATATTTGCAAAACGTCAAGCATACCCAGATCTATAAATGTTCCATGCTTTGAATCATATATTTCTGTCCCCTATAAATTATTATATTTATTTATTTAAACACATTAAAACCAAGCATGATATTATGTTTTATAATCAACTATGGAATTATATTTTTAACACTGAAATCAATTAAAATTTTATAATATGGTTTTGTCTTAAAAAATAACTATGAAAAATTGAATAGGTTTATTATTATATATTATTTACCTACCTTAATTATAACTGCATGAGCTGGAAGATTTACTCCCCATGCTAAAGTTGCTGTGCACACCAATACTTTAATAGCACCTTCAGCAAAGTACTTTTCTACTAGGTTTCTGTATATAAGTAAACAATAATTATAGTATTATGATTAGTGTAGACTTGTATTACGTATTTTTATTAGCATTTAATATAAATACTAGTAATTACATAAAATAATGTAGTACTAGTATTTATGATCAATAATATAATAACATAAAGATCTGATGCAATTATACAACAAAAAACTATGAAATGTTTTGCATAAAATCCTCTTAAAGTTCTTAAAATATATATATATTTTTTTTTAAATGCTCAAATACTTACTACCAATTACAAGTATGTACAATTTAATTATCAGTTTAATAAATTAATCCATTAAGAATATTTAAACAAAATAATAAAAGAAAAATAAGTAAGGTCTTTTCCCTAGGTAACCCCCTAGGTCTTTCCCCATTAATTTTCCTTCCAAAGCTTTCTTTAAAATTCCATTTGACCTCTAGACATGGGCCTACCCACATGATTTGTTTACTAATAAGCAGGATTATTAAAATCTCATAGCACTTGCATATTTCTTATGATATGCTAAAGAATAGCAGAGTAATCTAAAAATTTCATGACACAGAGAACTCAAATTAGCACTTGCATATTTTCCGATTTTTAGATTATAGTGATATTTTTGGACTTTTTGAGATGTTTTGCATTTTTACATATTTTTGAATCAAAATTGGTCATATTTTATTTTAATTATATTTAAGTAAACATGTTTTTAGATTATTGTCTGTTGAATTGTTATAGTAAATATAATATAGATTAAATAAATAGCATGTTTGACACGCTCATGTGACGGGGGCGACATTTTTAAGGCATATTTATGCAACTTTAAGTGCTATAAACTCCCAACCCTGCTAATAAGGTATGTATTGATTCTGGGTTTTCGGTTAATGTGTTGTAAGTAGGTAAAATAAACCTTTTCTATCTACATTCAGAGTTGTACATGTTATCCACATTTCTCACTCCAATAAAGCTGCATACTCTTAAAAGATAAGCATGTAAAACCATAAATTATTTACCTGTCAGATCTCAAAAGACCAGCATGATGAACAGAAAATCCACTGTTTAATAATTCACTTAATTCTTTTGAATGACAACGCTCAAAAGCCTTTTTAGCTATACCTATTCTATTAGAGTCTTGAGGTAGAAATGCAGTCTGGTGATTTTTCTGAGTTGAAAGTTCTCTAAAAACATTAGCTGTTTTTATGGTAGCATTACGAGCATGAACAAACACCATAACCTTAATACACAACAAACAAAAATTAAATTACTATTTATTATTCAATACTGCCAAATCAGCTTACCTGATGTCCTTTTTGTACCATATCATATACTTTATCATAACAAACAGTATCCATTTCCTGTACCATTTTTACAGTCTTGCTACCACGAACCCCAATAAATGTTTGAACTAATGGCACTGGTCGAAATCGTCCATCAAAATAAAATAGTCCTTTATACAGATTGACTCTTAAGAAACGTGCTATGTCTTTATAATTTGGTAATGTAGCAGATAAACCAACAATTCGAATCATGCTTTGGGAAGACTCGACTTGTCTTAAAGTACGTGCAACAAGAGCTTCAAGGACTGGACCACGATCACCATGCAATAAATGTACCTCGTCTATAATTAATAGTTTAACTAAACTTGTTAACGCAATATCCCCTAAAAACAAACATATTAGAATTTAAGATATAAATAATATAATATTAATATATAATAAAAATGCCTAACCAGTTCCTTTACGAGTAGCTACATCCCACTTTTCAGGAGTTGTAACTAATATTTGAGTGTTGAGCATTTCTGTTTTAGTAAGTGACATGTCACCAGTAAATTCACGAACAGAAATTCCTAGGCTAGAAAGGCGTTTAGAAAAATTTGCAGTCATTTCAGCTGCGAGAGCTTTCATTGGAGCTACATATACAATCTGAAATACAATTTTAAATAATGAAAAGATAAATGATGATAAAACAGGAAAATGTATACCTTAAATTCATTTTTGTGTATTTCATTATTCCTAATGTGTTGTTTAATTTGATGAATTATGGTCAACAAAGCAACATTAGTTTTTCCAGCTCCAGTTGGGGCACATACTAGTAAATTTTCATTAGTGTTATATGCTGCATCAAAAACTACTGATTGTATTCTATTAAGATTAGTAATTCCATGAAATGCTTTCTGCCCAACCTTTAAATATAAAAATAAATATTAGTTATAATATTAAATGTCTAGCATACAATCAAATAACTTCATCAAGAGATTTAATGGAAATCAATTCTTTTCCAACAGTCAATTCTTGTGTCATTTTTGTAACTGGAATATACACTTCTTCATGTGTTCGATGGTCTGTTCTTTTGGCTCCCGCAGGGATAACGCATGATTCTCCAGATATGTAACCTTTTTGATAAATATCATATTATGTAGAAACATAAAATTAAAAATTAAAATTATAAGAAATACTTACAACTAGATACTTTTGATTCAAAATTCAAATCATATACATGGGGGTATTTCTGAGTTGCAGGTGCTTTTCTACTTTTCGGGTCAATAAATGTAGGAACATTTGCTGCACTTGTCCTTTAAACAATAACCATAATTTTACATTTTATTTCACAATTAAAGCAGATTTAGTTTATCTAAATCACTAACGTTTTAGAAACCATCTTTAAAATCTCATCATCTGAATCTGAATCCTGTCGGCGATTTATTTTTTGGCAAGCTTTTTCTTCTTTTCTTAATTCTTTTCTAAGTAACTTATCTTCTTCAGTTTCAATAGTAATCATTTCCATATGTCTGGGTCTTTTTTCCATTTCTGTTTAAAATAATGAAGACAATGAAGAATTTATATTTTAAAAATAATCTACACATTTTCATACTTAAATTCATTGAAAGCAAAGATTTTTTTTCATTTGTTGCTAAACACTGTTTCAAAATATCTTTTCTGTGTTTTAAAAGGGTTTCAATGAGTGTGAGTCTTGCAAAACCAAGCAGATTAAACAACTATAAAATATTAAAACAAATTAAATTAAAAATATAAAATTGATACATTTTTCAAAAACTGTACACTTTTTAAATTTAATACTATATTATACTATTATGCATCAATAAATATATTATCAATTTATGTTTTTAAAAACTATGTATAATAAAAAATGCATGTTAATAACTAACTTATAGAAAACTATAGAGAATAGAAATTAATTGCTAGTGTTAATATGTGTAATACATAAAGATGGAACAAAAAAGTTCAGTTAAATTATGTACTAGTTTCTTAGTTTCAAGTTTATTAATAAATAAAATCACTCATATTTTTCTCTGTCCGTATAATTCTATTAAATGCAATATTGGGAATAGATATATATTTTATTATTGTCTATTAGTATAAATAATTGTATTTAAAAAGTTAATGCTTATACAAGATATTAGAAAATAAAAACCTAATGTTGAATTTTGAATTAATTTAATCATTTTATGTAAAAGCAATGGAATACAGCAAATAGTGATGTAGGAAATTCTTCAATACCTAATCACAGTTTGTAAGTCAACAATAATTCAGATAGTTTTATTGAAACAACATTTATTTTTGTTCCAACATTCAGAACTTTTATCAAGGTCTGGTTAGATATTGTTGTATTGAGCTACACTAATAATGTTTTATTCATAGTCTATGATATAAATAGTTTGAAGTTATAATTTTAAATTTGTTAACTATGTAGTTTTATGTAGTGGTTTTTAGATTTTTTAATTTTATTTAAAGCTACTCATATTCTTTATTCCTAATATTTTCATGAACATATTTATTTATTAAAGTTCTAGAAGCTTATATAAGAGAAATTAAGTCTAATTGATCCAACCTTCGAGATTTCACTATTTCAATGTAACTAAAAAATAAATGTATAAAAAATTATCCTAGTAGTAGCAGGGCCGCGTTTAGGGGGGTTCCCTGGGTACAACTGCCCCGGGCGCCAAAATGTTGTGGTCAGAAATATGTTTACTAGTGAATTATTAAAATTTTATAATTTTAATTATTTTAATAACAGTATTACATAATATAATTTAGTATAATAGTATTATATATATAGTATCATGCTGTTTGACATTTTTTTGATTAATATTAATTTGCATAGTTTTATATAACTGTATTTTATTTATTCATGAAGTACCTACAACCTACTTAAATATATTAAAAAAAAAAAACAACTTATATGATGAATTATAAGCAACGTTTAAGTTCAGAAGAAACTAGATTGTAGATATATTTAATATTATATTATATATTTACATTGAACAAAAATGAACATTTATTATTAATGTCACAACGATTAAGATATACAACATATACCTATAAAGTATAAAGAAGGTCTATAATCTATATATATTAATATAATATAGGTTTACAGCTATGATACATGGTATATAGTGTCATAGAACAATAGTATGGTACATCATACATGGTAGTAAGTTGATATTCTTATAACATTTAAGTGTTTTAAATAAATTAATATTTCATTACGCAGACAGTGAGTTGTCAGCACTGATTTTTATCAATTATTATAGCACTGTTATTCGTTGGTAGATAATAATTTATACTGGTTGAGATAAATGGACCCTCTCATAAACTATAGTATATAGTATATACGTATTAATGTATTATACAACTGTGGTGACTGGTGAGCAGTAAATACACCATACATGATATACATAAAAACAATTATTTAATAATAAATATTAATTTAAATTTAAATTTTGTGAATAAATACAGTATGGTATTACCACAAATTGAATATATTTTTTAGTAAGATTAGGAACAAGACGTATCAAGTGCTTTCTGATTATTTCATGGATTTTATTTTGACGAATTGTGATTTGTGATCATAAATTAATACTTAAAAGTTGATTGTTTTATAAATACTTTTGGATCCAGTGAAATCTTTAGTAAAAATGGATAATATGAAGATTGAGAAATTGACGTTTAATGTTACATCCGAAATGTTTTTGTCTAGTATAAAACAATTTGCTAGCATTAAAACAGGTATGTTCCAGGAGGACTTTTACTTGTTGCTTAATGGTAAAATTTTAAATGAAAATACTGTTCAAAATGGTATTGTACACATTGTCCCTCGGTTAATTGGAGGCAAGGGAGGATTTGGTTCAATGCTACGAGCAATTGGTGCACAAATTGAAAAAACAACAAATCGTGAAGCTTGTCGTGATTTAAGCGGTCGTCGATTACGTGATATCAATGAAGAAAAGCGAGTGAAAGATTTTTTAGCAAAAGGAGGCCCTAGCACAGAAGATCCCGAAGAGCGAAAAAAACGCAAATTACAACGTCTATGTCAAGCACCCAAAACAGAATTTAAAGATGAACACTATGAAAAGCATATGTCCGAAATGACAGAATCCGTTTCAGATGCAATAGAGTGCGGTTTCAAAGCAGGTACATCAGAAATTCCAATTAAGAAAAAAGTTAAGTCCAAGGGATATTATGATTCTGATTTGGATACAGATAGTAGCAATGATGAATTAGATGATGAAATAGTATCTACTGAGTCAATCAAAAAGGAACAATCAGACGAAGAGCTAAAAGAAACAGAAATTGTTAATAAACGTAAATGTTTAGATTTAGAAGATACTGATACTATTACAAACAAAAAAATTAAATTTTAACAATTTTTAAATAAAACTTATTAAATTAATTTAAACCATTTGGTTGATTTTTGTTTCAAAAATAAATTTATAATTGTAAAACCAGTTTTGAAAATTATACTTGTCTTGTAACATTATAAACTAATATAACCTTTGAAATTAATGTGTTTTCAGTAAGCTGTCTACAGCAATATAAATAGAATATAATATATAGGTAGGCATTGTTAATTCATATTAATTAGGGGAACATATTTAGGAGTTAAAAATAAATTTAATACAATGCCTATGTCTAACAATATTTATGCTCAAAATAATTTTTTATTTTAATACTGTAGTTTAAGTTAGGATTTTGAGTAAATGATAATATTGTTATAATCCTATTTTATTGGTATATTGCACTGTGATCAAATTAATTAACATACTTGAGAAACTTAATGTTATTAAGCTGTATTTAAAACATTTTATTTGCATTTTACTAGAATAGCAGTCTATATTTATAATTATATATAAACCATTAAAATGCTTACTTCATCTTGAAGTTCAATATCAGATTTTTGAGTTGAAAGTAGTTCTATGATACTAGTATAATAATCTTCATCTGAAACGCCTAAATCTATTGATGAGGTCTTAGTAATCTGTTTCAATAACCAAGTTCTACCAAACTAAAAAAAAAGTAAAATAATATTTCATCTGTTCTAAAAATTATCTCATTGAATGTAAAAATAATTTACTAATTCAAAATATTGGGCTGATGGAATTCATGTTAGGATGAATACCAATATTTTTAACAAGTAAGTTGTTGTAAGATGTAAAAAAAACCAATTTACATTTGGAGAACTATTATTTATTCTTTCTTCTTCATTATAAGCCATGGAAAATAACTTAGATGTCTTTGAACCATAGTCCTGAACAGGTAATTTAGCAAAATGTGGAGGTAGCCATTTGGAGTTAGTTTTATAACGTAATACACCATTGACTAATGAATTCTGATCTTTGTTTTGATTTTCTTCATTATCAGCTTTATGATCGTCAAGTTTCTCCCAAAGTATTTTTAATTTTTTCAAACTTTTATCGTTCATTAACTGTTCTACCTCTTTAACCAACTGAAATTTGAATAAAATTATAATTCTTATATAAGTAATAGACTAACTATATTATGAATTACCTTGTATATTTGATCTGCATTATTATTGGATACTTTTCCAAACATACCTTTAAGTTCTAAAATATGTTTCATTAATAGTCCAGAAACACCAATAAATAATTTGAAGAAAAATAACACTGATGAACTTAATATTTCTGGTTGTTCATCTTTTGCTGAAATATAAATTACATTTAAGAAGAAAAAATATGGGATATGGGATATTGTTAAAAAAATTGTGAACATGTAAGAAAAAACATAACATTCATACAGGGTAAGTTAATTTTTTAATTATAAGAATCTAAAATGTTGTATAAAAAGGAAAAATACTAAATTGTTTAAAAAATATATGCTTATGGTGACAATAATAATAACTGTATTACTTAATACTTACAAAGTTCTTGTGCTATTCCATACAACATATTCAAATTCTTCAAAATAATATCATTTTTAGTATCATTAACAACATTACAAAGTTCAGTAAAAGTAAGGCATCTGGAAATTAAACTTAAACTAATTACAATATTATAACAATATAACACTAAATGTATAAAAATTAAGGGAAGTCTTAAAATGAATCCATAAAATAGCCTTACAGGATCCAGAGACTGGTATTGTTTATTTTGATTTGTTCATCTCAGAGCAAAGTTGTGGCAGGTTGAGATTTTAAATTTGAAAGTGATCGCAATTAAAATATAAAATATTATGTACATTAAGCTGTTTAGTTAAATTTACACTTTTTAATATTTCTTCAAAACTATATAGATTTAAATTATTTTTTCTTATGATTAAAGAAAAACAGACAAACTAAGTCTTAAAAATATCTATAAGATTTAATTTTTAATTTTTAATTTTTAATTGATAAATAGTGTCACTTGAGACTTTTGAGGCACTCATTTTAATCAAAAGTATAATGAGTAACATAATCAGAATTCGGAAAATAAAATTACTACTAGGTATGTATCAAGCAGTAGAACATATAAATTTTCCAATAATTACATTTTGGATCCTTAATTTTAATTAAATTTGTTTTACCCATCAGAAAAATTTTAATAAAATATCTTTCAACATTGCTACATTAAAACTAAATATAAATAAAAATAATTACTTTTGAAATATTTTTTCTTCTTCCTCTTTTTGTTTTTTAATAACACTTAAGTTATAACTCCAAATGTTAATGGGTTCCATATATTCTGTTATATCGCTGTTTAAATATACACGGAAAGATCTTGTATATCTAGGCAACTGTCCAATGTCGATGTGCTTATGAACACCAGTTTTTAATTTTGCCATTGTTAGGCAAGATATATAATATATATCAGACCACCTATTCAAAAATAAAATTAATACTTAAATTTAAAAATGTTAAATTATTGTATACTGATAATAACAGACTGTAGGTTTAAAACTGATCTATTATTTTATCATACTTGATTTAATGAGTTTGACAATTTCAACACTATATTATGAAGCTAATCAATAAATACACACACATACACACTCAAAAAATTATATTTAAATAAACAATAAAATAATAAATAATTTCAAATGCACACGTTCTATTTTTTGAATAAAAGTCAACAATTTTCAATATTGTCAATATTATTTTTATGAAATATTAACTAACAAGTAACAACTAATAACTAGCCATCGTCCTCGTGGACTGTGGAGTTGGAGTGCAATAGTAAATTTAAAAAAGTTCTTATCATTACCCAACCCCAGAATCATGATAAGGAGATAGGTGCATGAATTGGTTTGGATTGTATCACAAATTATAATATATAATACCTATATTATTATTATTATTATTATTATTATTGTCATGGTTCAAAATTTGTGGACCGTACAAAATAAAATATTATAATTTATAATCGTTCAAAATCTATAGGCTTTCAACAGACTTTTTATATTAAGCAGGTACCACAGATCATATAATTTGTGTAGGTACATTAATAGTTGATTAAAGCTAGTATTAGTTCAATTATGATCTATTTGCCGTATGAATGTATGATGGTAAATTCCGGATGGTAAATACTGAAATCCGTACCCGTCCCACTAAATACCAATAGTAAATACAAATTGCAAAAATTGGATAATAAATTTTCAGCTGGTGTGACGACTGAGGAGGAGGACGGACTTGAAGTTAATGGTAATAACATTAACAGATAATGTGGTTTATACCAGCATCAGCATGACGATAATATTATCAATGATCAAATGCGCAGTTTTGATTATTTTTAACTAATTTTTCTTACTGTTGTATAATTATTTCGTAAATATTAAATATTTTTTTTATTATGTAGTTGTTCTATTTGATCTCGTTCTTCAAACAATGGGGCATTAAATCCATCATTGGATGTAAATAGAAAACGCTGATCTCACTTAAGCCAAGAGTACCTGCACATTGAAGGTTCTGGAGAACAAAGGTTTTTGAATTAATATAAGTCTATACACTTTGACCTCCTACCATTATGTCCTTTGTTTTTTTCTTTTGAAACATTCTGGTGTAATTGTAATTTTTGTTTGTTTAGTTAATACGTTTCCTCAGTGATTTGGAATTAGTAGGTTTTATTGTATGTTCCGTCGTGTAACAATTATTATTGTTCTTATACATTAAAATGCCTGAAACTGGATATCAAGTTCTTAATTCTGAAAGAGAAGAAGAAGTTCATTTCCAGTTCACTCCCAATATAGCTAGAAGTAAGTTTTCTAAAATTTTGACATTTTATTTGAAGGAGACATAATAATACAGTAATACTTAAATACTTTTATACTATTCAATATAAACTGTAATATCTGCACATATTAATTTATTATTTATGTTAAATAATATATTGTTTTAGACCGATGGAATCACATAGAGGACTTGGATACATTTTTTACAAGAATCTATCTTTACCATCAAAGACATGGTTTTATTTGCCTCATTCTTCAATCAACACTAGATCTCTTGCAAGTGATATTCTTATTGGTGTTTTCTCTATTTCTGTTTTACTGCATTGACTACCCAGTACTTTTCAGGTATAATATTGTATATCATTTAGTAACTACATTGAATTTATTTTAAATAATAATATTGCAAATATGAATTAAATATATTTTTATAAACTCCTTTTTTATTCAAAATATAAATTAACTATTCTATTACCTATATCTAAAAGACATCTTTTAAGTTAAAACATTTTAGGTTTGATGTTAATACTGCTAATATGCCATAAATTTAAATTGTTTTATTGTAGTAATCTAAAAAACATCACATTATAATTAACTAATGATGAGTCATAAATTGTATCACCTTTATTTGATACTCGTTGCACTGAAATTTTGATTTATTGTAAAATTAAAGCTTGGTCTACAAAATAAATTATGATTCAATCTACATATCTTGTCTCCTAAAAATAGTAAAATGTCTTAATTTGTATTAATTTATTAAATTTAAATGTACGTGTAACTAAATTGACAAATTTATAAATGTAAAAATTTGTTTTTAAAAGGTTGGTCAATAAAATACAGATTCAATACTCTTATATTTATAACTAATTTAAAATTATTATTCAATATTTAGAGACAAACCAGCAGATTCAAGCAGAGTAATGAATGGTACTGATAAAGTACGCCTATCTGATGTTTTTCTCCCTACTTCAAAATGTACTAGCAAATTTACATTTTTCACATATCTATATATGATACCACTATTAATGTTTGCTTTCTTCCGGCTTATGAAAGTGTTTAATGTTGCTTATCATTTTGCTGATATCAAAGCATTTTATAACGTTGCTCTACACATACCTGATGTGAGATATGATTTTTTAAAAAAATAACTAAAATTAAATTTTTCAGAATGTTAAAAAAATTAAAAATAAACTTTATATTCTAGAAAGAGTTACAAAACTATACTTGGCGAGAAATCATACACAAAGTAATAGAAGCACAAAAAGAACAAAATATGTGTATACATAAACTGGATCTTACAGAACTTGACATTTATCAACGTATTTTAAGGTACTCTAGTATATTATAAATATAGTCTAATATTGTATCTTTGTATCTAATTACTTTTTCATTATTTATTAGAACAAAAAACTACTTAATAGCTCTTGTGAATAAATCTGTGCTTCCTACACATTTCAATATACCATTTCTTGGTGATGTAATCTATTTTTCTCACGGAATGAAGTACAATTTAAATTTGTTGCTTTTCTGTAAGTAATAAAATAAAATAAGTATATTTTAATAATCTAAACAAAAGATAACATCAAAAGTATGTTCTATTTTGTTATACATTATAAAATAGTGAATACATATTATAATACAACATATAAAGTGAAGTGGCATAATTTGGTGATATTTATGGGGCGGTGATATTTTTTTATGTATCATAAGGTTTGTTTATCAGTTGTAATCTGACTTTTGTTCGGACTAGTCATTTACAGCTTATCCGCTCTATTATCTTAAATAATTGTTCAAAGTGCAATATTGCAATGTGTTTGCTGTCTCCGACAGCGTCCAATGCACGAAATGTACTAAGCCTTTACATATTACTTGTTCGAGTATTTCTGGTCTAACTAATAATAATCTTAAACAGAGTTGTGCTTCACTAACTGTGAGAGTTCTAGACTTAGAAGTAAAAATTCTCCGGCAACTATTTCATTTTTGGAAGCTTTAGATACCGATTATTAAGCTGCAAACATCTCCTTCTTTCGGTTTCTTTCGTTTATCACCAGATTGTACAATTTTTACAATTATACAACGTAATCAACTTCGTGATATTATCATATTATGTAAAATCGAGGGATGTAAAGCAGCCAGGGAATCTAATTTATTTATGAAGTTCGTTAAAAGTATTCTGACTATCTAAAAAAACTGGTAAAGTTCACAATAACTTAAATCTCTATTATCAAAATGTTTGCAGACTCAAATCCAAATTAAGTGTTTTAATGCTTAATGTATATTTATCTGACTATGATTTTATTGGTTTATCGGAAACCTAGATATCTCCAAATGTTAATACGTGCAAATTAGGTTTACCGAACTATAATACTTATCGTTGCGACCGTAACCCGAATACAAGCAACCGTTCTAGGGGTGGGGGTGTTTTATTATCGGTCAATAATACATTTTGTTCTACCTTATTTTCTGTACCTGTCGGTCGTGTTGAACATTTATTTGTCATTGTTAAAACTAAAAAATTTTTGATTTGTTCTATTCTATTAATTATGGTATTGTTGATATATTTGTACCTAAAATAACCAAACGTGTAATTACCCTTTGTGGTACAGTCAAAATTTAAAAGAATTGATTTAAAAAATTGCTCATACATTTTTTAAAGGTTCAGGTTTGGTGAATAATTATAATACTTTTTCAAATTTTCGTGTAAGATATAAATTTTTTTCAAAAACAGATTATCAATTTGACATAAATAAAATACAAAAAATGTAAGGACCAGACCCTGATCATTTTTAGGAATATATAAACAGTAAATGTAAAAACAATTTTTTACAAATAGTATACATTTTAACACTGAAAAATTTAACATTTAAAATTATATTGTTAATGCCTTTGCAAATCATTTTTCTAGTGTTTATGAAAAGTATGACTATGTGAATGTAAATTTTAAGCCACATATACCCCCCAAAGTTCTTTTTTGTCCTCTCCACTCTTGTTCGATTGACTTAATTGAGGTATTCGAGTCGCTTAGCTCTTTAAGTACTACTTCCAGGTCTGGTCCAGATTTAATACCCAGCATATTCCTAATGAACTGTAAGTATGTTATTACATTGCCTTTATTTCACTTGTTTAATTTATCACTCTCTATCTGTATTTTTCCTATAACTCGGAAAACTAATTTTTTATTCAACCAATATTTATTCGTCTGCCTCTGATTTATCAAATATTTCAAGCTACTGACCAATCTCCTTGCTTTCTCTTATACCTAAAGTATTTGAATCAATAGTTGCTAATAAAGTTATACATATTTTAAATACTGTAATAATTACTGTAGATGATCAACGTTCTCGACAAAATAAAAATACAATACTAACTTACTTAACTTTCAAATTTTCGTATCTGATGCAATCTCTCATGGATCTAATGTTGATGTCGTATAACCAACTTTGCTAAGGCTTTCGATAATATTAATCATCAGATTTTATTTATAAAATTAAAACAAATTGGTATCTGTGGATCTTTTTTATACTGGATTACTTCTTTTATAGTATATAGTCAAAAAATAGTATTATTTTTGGTCTATTTCAATACATGCTACTTCGGAAGTTTCTCAGGGATCTCATTTAGCACCAATTTTATTTTGTATTTCCATAAATATATATTTTCCAAAACAGTACCAAATTAATGTTTGCTGATGACATAAAAATTGTACGCATAGTTAACGATAGTTTTGACGCTGATCTGCTTCAATCAGATTTAGATGCTTTATACAACTGGTGCATAAACAATAATTTCACTTTAAATTTTAACAAATGCCAAATAATGACTTTTTCAAGAGCTTGAGTTCTCTCAACTTTTGATTACAACCTAAATGGTGTAATGCTACATCGTACTATTGGATCTATTAAAGGCTTTGGAATACTTTTCGATCCTAAACTGAAATTTTAATGTCATATCAATAACACTGTGAAAAGATCAAATAAAATCCTTAGCTTTATTCTTCGAAATTGTGCAAATTTTGATTACACTTTATCTTTAAGAACTATATTGTTGTTTGGTACGTTCCATCTGTAAATATGGCTTGATTATTTGGTTAAGTTAACCTAACCGACTTGAAACGCCCGGTCTATAAATAGTTTTTACCTTAGTAATGAAATAACTAACTAGTAACTATGCAAGTAACACCCACCATAACAGGATTATGAAAACTATTGATGAATTACTTTTTAGTTTTAAGTAATAATTAAATTAAAACTATTAAAATAACTATAATTTAATAATAAACAATATTCATCTTGTTCATGTGAAACCACTTTTAGATAAAAAAAAATGAATTCTTTATTTGGTGGTACAATACTGGATAGTAGGTTTAAAAACTATTGAAAGGCAACTAATATTTATATATAATTACCCGAGAGACACGCAGTATGTTTACAGGTAGGCAATCTACACGCAATGGATTGCAGACTCCTCGAAGTGCGTACGTAATCAGGAATGTTTTATTTGAAAAATTAGTATTGGGAAACCATTTTTACCTAGTCTAAAGCTACAGGTCTAAAATTATATTCATTATTCGATCATGATCATTAGGAACCTTACAATAAACAAAAATATATTATTATTTAGTTTCTTTTCTTACTGGACAGATGGAACCTACATCCAGATTTCCTATTTTTCCGGAGGATTTTCTTAAAATGGTCTTACTTAAGAGTTAAAAACCTTCTCCTGACAATTACGAACACCCACGAACTAATCGTCTATCCAGTTCAAGACTGCAACAACTCGAAATTTAACAAATTTGAGTTATGTACGCCATCTTATGACAATTTTAGTTCAAGAATGCAATAAAATATAGTTAAATTATTGACCACGAGAGAGCAATCTCAATATTATAATTTACATTACGTTACATAGAGAAAAAATATAGAAAACCCAATATACCCAAAAAACCAATATTTTGAGTTATTGCAGTCTTGAACTGGATAGTCGTAATTATTTATTAACTATATCGGACTAAATTTATGCCTAAAACCTTCTCTGTGATGTCCTCTTTAATTTTAATAAAATGCACGACGATTGAATAAGTAGTTTTGGAGTTTATCCCGAACAAAAAAAAGTGACTTCATTTTATATAGTAGTATAGATATAGATTTTCTATGAAATAGTATATAATATTATATATTGATTCAAGTTTTTTGTTGTTGTATTATTTTTATAAAACTATATGACACCCAAATCCCCTTTCATAATTATATCACAGATAGGGTGGCAGCTAGTATTGTTCTTTATTAGCATGAAATCTGTACACTATAAACTGTATATTTTAAAGAACTAAATGTTTTTTTATTCACTATAAATAGTAATATAAGGTACTTTTAATTGTATAAAAAAAAAATATCTTTTAAAATGTATAAATATTTAAGTTAAATACTCAATAAATAATAATTAAATAATAATTTCAGGGGGTCCGTGGTCACCTTTTGAAAATAATTGGCATCTTAAACCAGAATATAAACAACCTGGAAAGCGTTTGGAGTTGGCACGGTCAATGCGTAAAACTATTAGTTGGGTTGCTTTAATTAATATATTGCTATCTCCAGTAATTTTTACTTGGCAATTAATTTACAAGTTGTGTGACAATGCTCAAGTAAGAAATATAGTTTAACAATATTAGTCTTAATTGTTTAAATTTATTGTTGTATTCATTAGATGGTAAGAAATGAACCGAGTGTACTCAGTATACGCATGTGGTCCTTATATTCAAAAATATATTTGCGTCACTTCAATGAACTGGACCATGAGCTCAGTGCTCGACTTAGTCGTGCGTATGTGCCTGCAGCTAAATATTTACAAAGTTTTGCAGCACCTGTTAGCGTTATAATTGCAAAGTATTGTTAAATTCCAAATTATTAATTAATAACACATTAAAATATGTAATAATTAATTTGAATTTTTAGGAATACAATGTTTTTCACTAGTGCTATTATGGTACCAATACTTGCAATGACTGTTTATGACGACAGCATTTTATCAATTGAACACATGATAACTATATTAAGTGGATTATCACTATTATTTTTGATTTGTCGGTTAGTTTAAACATATATCATAATGTAAATATTAATATTGTATTTGATTAATTAATTTGTAATGAATAATGAATTTTATAATTTTAGAAGTCTTGTTGATGATGATAAGGAAATTGTTTGCCAAGAATCATTAATGACCGCCATATTGACTGAAGTTCATTACCTACCAGATTCATGGGTTGGAAAAGCTCATACACAACAAGTCAGCAATCAGTTTTCTCAAATTTTCCCATTCAAAGCTGTAAGTAATGTAACATTTTTAAGAAAAATGCAAATTTAATATGAAATATAAATTATGTTTTCAGAATTATTTGTTCAACGAATTAATATCACCAATAGTTACACCATTTATACTGTTTTTCTGGCTTCGTCCCAGATCCTTGGAAATTGTAGATTTTTACCGTAATTATACTGCAGAAGTAGCAGGAGTTGGTGATGTTTGTGCTTTTTCAATGATGAATTTACGCAAAAATGGTAATCCAGCTTGGCGTTCCCCTGGCCCTTCATCGCCTGGAACCCCCACAGCAAAATTACCTCAAGTAGATCAGGCTGAAGATGGAAAAGTAGAAATGTCTCTTCTCAGTTTTTCCGTACGCAATCCTACTTGGGATCCAGTTGATATTGAAGCTAAAGAGTTTGTAGATGAAATAATTGCTAAGACTCGTCAAAAATATTCATCCGCCAGCAATTCTATAATAAACCCAGTAAGTTTTTAATTTAAAAAAATATACATAACTATTGGTTACACAATACTTGTTTATTTATTTTTTAGTTTCAACATCATGATATGATTGGTAGTACATTGAACATCGCAGAAATACCTTCCTGTTTAATTGGGCTTGATCAGAGCACAAGGTTACTGCATAAAGAAGGGTATGTTATATTTTTGTTATTCAATATTTATTTTATTTTAATAATCCTTTTTGATTATTTAGGTTGACTGGTCGTCCAAACCGAATCAATTGTAGTTCTATTATGCGCTCATCAATATTTTCTACAAATGACTATTTAACTTCAATAGAAGTAAATCAAAGCGCGTTGCTTTTACATAGCATTCATAGAAAGTAATTACACATTAATTTAATGAATATATAAATAATTTATAATTAATAATATAACACTCATATCTTTTGTGTTCTTCTAGACAACTTGATGAACGAGGCAATAATACTAGTTCTTCAATTTCTCAATCTGCTCTCAAAACCAACACCAATTTACAAGAACGAACTCCATTGCTGAAACCAGGTGCAAGGATTATCTGATTTCTATGACTTAATAAAAGCCTCAAAACTACTGTGATATTAATTAAGGTGTAGTAGTATTCTTTTCCAATATTTTTGAGATTATATTCTATATTTCAAGGAACTGTTTTTATTGGTATGATTATGTTTAAGAAACTTAGATTTGATTGTGTGACACTAAAAAGTTTTTCTTACAATAAGCTATTGTAACTGTTTTTTTTTTTTAAATTATTTTTAATCCTGATTTTGCCAAACTATTATAATTGAAAGATAAACAAAATTGTAATATAGTTCTCATGTTCAAATGATTGCTTAATCTGTAATAAAAATATGTCAACACTTGAATCATTTAGTGGTGATGTTAAATTAATTTTTATTTTAATATATCTCCTATATTATTTCTATCACTCTATTAATGGTGTCATATTGGTACGTATGTATGTGATTGTGGCTTTATTTTAACTCCATCTACTTGTCCTAGGCCTTATATTCACAATATTACTGCAGGTGTTAAAGGTTTTAGGATTTATTAAAATAATAACTGGAAAATTCAAACACTTCAACTCACTTGAAGCAATTTTTTGTTGTAACTCAAGATACTTTAAATATTCACAAAATGTTTATATGACCATTTTCTATACAAGAGAAGCTTTTTTTTAATAACACTTAAGTAAAAGTGAATTTTGAAAAAAAAGATAATTCATTATGCACTATTGTAATTAAAAAATAAAAACAAATCAAAAATCCATTTCTTACATAAACTAGAAAAGTGATAAAGGAACTCAAATGTCTCAACCATGTTTTAAATATTAAAATCTGGCTTTTGGTATAGTTTGGTGCTAAGTGTTTTATAATATATATATTTAATATTTTTTCAGTTATAAAAAAAATAATGTATTGTACTAATGTTTAATTTCCAAGAATGTTTGATGTGGTTTTATGGTCTCACAATATTATAACTGATAAAATTATAACACAAACATTGTGAAGAAGGATACCCATAAAATAATTTTCTGGTTTTATTAAGCTAGCTATATTATATATTTTGAGTATGCATGGAGAAAAAATGTGTAGGTTGGGTTCGGTTAGGTATTTTATTATAAAGGTGTTTTATACCCATACATTTATTTACCAAGTGTAAATACCACTGTACACAATATAAAATAAATACTTTAAAAGTACCTACACATAGTTCATCAAAACTAGTAACAATTTTATGATATTTGCATACTAATAAGTGACATATTAAATAAATTATACAAATATTCTACAGTTTTTGTCCCCACTTGGCGTGTCCCCCTGATATAAGATTACTATATAGGACCCTTTAAAAATGATTTGCTTTCAACAGCCTAATTCCTTGATCATTTTAATGTTTACAAAAACTCCTTTTAAGATATGCATAGGCAATAGAATACGCAGTATTGGGTTACCTTCCTTATCAGAAGTGGCAATTAATGTACTTGGGCTCATAGACCTTTTACTTAAGGTTTATGCGTGGGCCACAGATACCTATATTGTAGTACAGAATATAGCACGGACTAGAGCACGGCCATATAGATCTATATGGCCGTTGACTAGAGATATATCTTAGTCCGTGGAATATAGTTAGTATAGAGCACAGAATAGATAAATATAGATATCTGTAGATAATAAATAATTCTTTCAGCTATTTCAGACACGATCACGATTTAAGATATCGTGGACCCAATTTTATTTAGGAGAACGATTTTAAAATGTTCCTAAAATGTTAAAAATCTCCGATTTAGATAGATTATAAAATGGTATCAGTAAACAGTAATCAGTGTATCACATATAGTGATACCACAGAATAGATGAATTTCATCTGTGGGGTGATATAGTGTATCATAGTAATATTTTGCGTGAGCTTAAACATTTTATACGCGAAAGGCTAAACATTAAAACATTTATTCATTATTATACATTTTTACGTAACATTTATATTTTTTTATTTTATGGCGTTATTAGTTTCTTACCGTCCTTTTACCAAAACCAAAAATTAAAATTAATAAATGTAAGCAGACTGAAGTCAAGAAAATTAATATTGTGAGTAATAAGTATGAATCTTATGGGTGCATCCTAATATAAACTTTAAAAGTGGGTACCTAGCTATGTTAAGTTTTTAATAAATTAGATTATAAAACGCATTGGAAATAATGCATTTGCCTAGGTAGGATATTTCATTATTATTTAGAAATAAATAAAGAAATTATAATTGAGACCATAGGCGTGCGCACGGGGGCAGCAGAGGCAGCAAATGCTGCCCCTGGACTTTCTTTGGGGCCACCGGGGCCGGCAAATATTAAATAATGGGCCTCGGTAAAAT